>KB455169.1:181811-220084 GCA_000341325.1 Panagrellus redivivus | reverse complement strand
GAAAGCAGTTTGATCTATGTTGGAGAACTCGGTGGCCTCACTCGAAAAGTAATCCTAGTGTTCTTTTGGGTTATTGTTATTTTAACTGGCTTTTTAGCAGTGTCTATCGTCCTATTTGCCGTTAATGTGTTCAAATACAAACGGAATTCTACAACCCTGTCAAAAACGGCAATGTCGTTAGTTGTTTCATCCATTGTTCAAGCATTACTTTGTTTTATTTTTCTAACCATACCTACTGCGGGGTTGTCGTTTGTTTGGGCGTATAAGATTGATAATAGTGCTAACATTGTTAATTTTTTGACTATCATGTTGACGTTGCATGGCACCGTAGATATGCTTTGTATACTGTGTTTTGTGAAACCTTATCAAAAATTCTGTAGGAATTTAGTGATAAGATGCAAGCAAAAAGTTTTCTGTAAAAATGCCGGGCGAAACGTCATTGTCTCTCCTTGCAAAACTCCTGCAACCAACTCATGACAGTTCGCTACTATGATGATTGTAACAATAACTAGTTTCAAAAACTCAAATAAACGTAATAAAGTATAACCAGATTCGTTTGATGTTTCATTGGGCTGTGCTTAATTTATATGTTGAACTAGAAATAAGGTTCTAATTTGCAAAAGGTTTTTTCATGCAACCAACGCAACCATCATGAAGTGGTTGGATTTTTACTTGTGGTGTAAACTTTGCCGAGAATCATCGGAAAATCGTTTATGGGTGCTTTTTTCGACACTGTCCGTTTGACTTTCAACCTATGTTTTTATTAGTTTACTTGTTTCCAGGTTCTGTAAAATAGCGAGACAGTAAATACTTATACTTTCATGAAAATATTTGCTTGTTTTCGGCCCGCGTCGTGCCAATGTTAAAAAATGAAATTTTTTAAATATTAACAACATACCTAACTTATTAATTCTTTTTTTTGTTTTTCTTTACATTTTAAACGTATGACTTTACAACAGATGCTTAAAAAATAAAAGCTTTAGTGTTGTTGGCATGGTTGTGGCGTCAGCTTATAATAATACCATAAAAATCCATCCATTTTTTACATCTAGATTGTATGAGATACTTCCATTTTTTGTTATCAATTTGGTGTTGGGCACTTTTGTCAACTATGTTATATGGACGCAATCTAAAAGTCTTGGTGCATTCAAGTATTACCTTCTTAATCAAACCATTTGGGCTCAAGTTTTTGAAAACTTTTTCATTATTTTATGTCCAGTGTTTCTAACTCCTTACATCAGCGGTTTTACGGTAAAGTTGTGATAGCGTTATAATTTAAACAAAGTTTCACTTTAGAGTGGTTTCTTCCGCAATCTTGCTACAACACAGACGGCTAGTATTTACGCAGTTATTGTTATTTGTTCGCTTGTAAATCTATGTTTGGGTGTTTTTCTATCACTATTAAACAGAATGTTGTTTACTTTCAATTTCAATTTGAAACGATACTTTCACAACAAATATTCACTTGCCGGCATTATACTTCTGCATTTTATCATGTATTTTGTAATTGCATCGGTGATTCTTCAAGGAATGACTGACAACGACAGTCTTAGAAAAACTATTGTCAACGAAACCGGAATGGTCTTATTACCGTACTTCCACGAAAGCAGCTTGGTCTATGTCGGTGAGTATGGTGGCCTCTCTCGAAAGGCGCTGTTAGCATTGTTTTGCATAATAGTTGCATTGACTAGCATTATAATACTGTGTATCATCATATTTGTCATTAATGTATTCAAATACAAACGCAATTCTTCGACGGTGTCAAAAACGGCAAGATCGTTAATTATTTCGTCAATCGTTCAAGGATTTCTTAGTTTTGCTTTTCTCAGTATTCCTGTTTGCAGTTTATCATTTGTCTGGGCATTTAATGTTCAAAATAGTGCTAATGTTATTAACACGCTAACTATACTGTTGACACTTTATGGCACTGTCGACATGGTTTGTATACTCTACTTTGTAAAGCCATATCGGCAGTTTTGTTACACGGTAATATTGAATTCCAAAGAAAAACTTTGTCTTAAAACTATTGTACAAAATGTCTCTACAGTTCCTAAAATATCTTCAAATCGCATAAATGTAGTTGTATACTGAGCGCTGAAATGATGCTTAAATAGGTAGAGTAAGGGCCGTCTTGCATTCGTGACAAAATTTACTACTGTATGCAAAAACATTCTGAAAATAAAATAATGTCTTTCCTTGACCTTCGTTTGATCAGATTCATCATTAGAATCCAAAAAAAGTGTCGGAACTAAATTCTATATAAATCCACGAGTTCACTTAACACTATTCTTAAGGTTTCTGTCATTATATTGGTCAAAAACCGTTAAGAAAGCGCTGAAAATGGCGAAGATCAAAACAGTGTTGAAAAACCTACCAGAAGTAAAAACGTGCAACTGTCGCAACAAAATTCCTATGGGTTTCAACACTGTTTTGATCTTCGCCCGTTTTATCTGCATTTTGCTCTGTTCTTCATAGTTTCACGGACTGATTGTAACGAATAAAGATTGCTCTATCAGATTACACAACTTTGAACACAATTCAGACGATTCTGCAGATTCTAGAGCGCGGATTCTGAAAATTGTGCGCATCTTAAGCGATATCATGCACACAGAGCAGAATAAAGTATGCCATATAAGACACGGATCAAAGAAATTTTTTTGCATGATAGTTTTTTTTCGTGATTTGGGCGCCGAAACAACTTTGTATGTGTGCTGCGTGCAACGTGCGGAAATTTGGACGCTTCTGAAGCCGTATTCTCCTCCGCACTTCGATTCCGCGGTGGTTTTCCATTTCTGCCACAGGCTTAATAGCTTTGACGTATTTTTAAGGCGCAGAACGGCACAATTGGACTATTCACACGTGCTACAACGAGGAATCAAGTTGCGTGAATCCAAAAGTTGAATAACTCCAGATTCCGTTGTACAAACCCGCTACATTTTTTCCCTCGTGCTCAGTAAGTTTAGTTTCACATCCTCGTACAAAGAAATTTTTTTGCACGATAAAAAATACATAAAAAGTTTGGAAATGTAAAAAAAATTGTTGAATTTTCAAACTTTGCTTCAAAAGCCCAAGTTTTTAAGGTTTAAAAAATTTCTGAACGCGGTCTGGCGACACTACCCAGTTACAGTGTCTATGAGATGTTCCGCTGGACTAAGGCATCCGTCTCAGCTAGCCCCGACCACTTTGATCACGGAATCCGTGATTTTTCTTGAGTTTTCAATTACGACATTTTGAGTCTTGACCCCCTCTACACACATAAAAAAGTTCGTGCACAAAAAGACTACGCTTTCGCAACACTACGCGACGCGTTGACTTATGTCTACGCGTCGCGTATTCTTTTCATTAAAAGACTACGCTCGCGTAATAAAAAGACTACGCTCTGCGTATTCTTTACACTACGTTCGAGCGTAGTGTTTTTGTGCACTACGCTTTGCGTAGTCTTTTTAATACGCATTTTTTTGTGTGTACCCTTCATCATTTTTCGTCATTGATGGACCGAACCACCTATCCCTTACCATCAATGACGTAATTTCTGGATGACCCCTTAACAGTATTTTTGGACCGTCTTTTTTGCGCGGTTTGACACGAACACTACCTGAATTTATCTGGACAGAAGTTCCGGGTTCTGCAGATGTGAGGAAGTAAATACGTATTCTTTAATGTATAATTTTGTATGTTACCCAGCGCAAGTCATTGCAAAGTTATAATAAGGGTTCGGTAAGACCAACAATTTACATAATATATACATGTACAACAGATGATAGGGCTCAAAAGTAGAAAGATAAATAAGAGCTCTGCCAGTTAGTGTTATAAGTATGGACGATGTGTCAGTCTTTAACGGTACGGTGGAAATACATTCGTTTTTGACATCTAGAGTGTATGAAATTCTGCCTTTCTTTTTCGTCAACTTGGTGTTGGGCGCGTTTGTCAACTATGTCATCTGGACGCAATCGAAAAGTCTTGGTTCATTCAAGTATTACTTACTCAATCAAACTATTTGGGCTCAAGTTTTTGTATACTTTTTCATCTTATTGTGTCCAGTGTTTTTAACTCCATACATCGGTATCTTTATGGTAAGTTTTCATCACTTTTTACAGTAAATGATGCATTACCGTACTTTAGAGTGGAATTTTCCGTCATATATTAACATCTCAAATCGCCAGTATTTGCTTAACATTTGCTATATGTTCACTTGGGAATGTTTGTGTCGGAGTGTTCCTGTCAATCTTAAACAGAATGCTGTTCACATTCAATTTCAATTTAAAAGTATATCTTCACAACAAGTACTCATTTGCCGGCATAATAATTCTGCATTTGGTCATTTATTTTGTATTTTCCTCGATGGTACTCTATCGCATGACCGACGGAGATAGTCTTAGAAAAATTGTTTTATATGAAACCGGAAACGTCTTATTGCCATATTTTAACGAAAGCAGTTTGATCTATGTTGGAGAACTCGGTGGCCTCACTCGAAAAGTAATCCTAGTGTTTTTTTGGGTTATTGCTATTTTAACTGGCTTTTTAGCAGGTTGTATTATCCTATTTGCCGTTAATGTGTTCAAATACAAACGGAATTCTATTACCCTATCAAAAACTGCAATGTCGTTGGTTGTTTCATCGCTTGTTCAAGCATTACTTTGTTTTATTTTTCTAACCATACCTATTTCTGGGTTAACGTTTGTTTGGGCATATAAGATTGATAATAGTGCTAATGTTGTTAATTTTTTGACAATCATGCTAACGTTGCATGGCACCGTTGATATGCTTTGTATATTGTGCTTTGTCAAACCTTATCGAAAGTTTTGTAAAAAGTTAGCGTTGAGTTGTAAGCAAAAGATTGTCTGTAAAAATAGCAGGCGAAATGTTGTTGTTGGGTAATTGTATACTGAGCGCTGAAATGATGCTTAAATAGGTAGAGTAAAGACCGTCTTGCATTCGTTACAAAATCCATGCAAAAACGTTTTGAAAATTGAAAAAAAATTTCTTTCCTCGACCTTCGTTTGGTCAGAATCAGAATCTGGCCTTGGAATCCAAAAAAAGTGTCGAAACTAAATTCTATATAAATTCACGAATTTACATAATATTATTTTCCGCAATCACATCATTGGAATGCTCAAAAACCGTTAAGAAAGCGCTGAAAATGGCGAAGATCAAATCAGGGTTGAAAAACCTATCAGAAGTAAAAACTTGCAACAGCCGCAGCAAAATAGTTCCTGTAGGTTTTTAAAACACTGTTTTGATCTTCGCCTGTTTTAGCCACATTTTGCTCGTTCTTGATAGTTTCATGGACTGAATGTAATGAATAAAGATTACTCTATCAGATTACACAACTTTGAACACAAATCAGCGATTCTGCAGATTCTAGAGTGAGGATTCAGAAAATTGGGCAAAAGTTGTGCGTATTTGGACCGAAATCATGCACACAGAGCAAAATAAAGTCTGCATTATCTTCAGGCACAAAACAGTCTGCTTTTATTTTGTGCTTTCATTTTGGATGTTTTGCCAACCAGGTTGATCGAACTGCTTCCTTGTTTTCAATAAATGAATGGCGAATCTGTTATCTTCGACGATTCTCAAAAAAGCTCTGAATTCGCCCGCTACTTCCAATCTGTCTACACGGCGGATGACGTCGAGTTGACCCCTGCTCTACCAGACTTAACGGCACCCAAGCAGATAACGGCTTTCGACATCTACGAATTGCTTTGCCATTGGAAGAAATCCTCGGCAAATACTTCGCCAGACCTCATCCCGTACCTACTGCTAAAACAATGCTCCACAGGTCTCGCATTACCTATATCCATCATCTTCAATGCGTCTCTTTCCTCTGGCGCTGTTCCGTCCCTCTGGCGCTCAGGAATTCTTAAACCTCTATTCAAGAAAGGAGATCGGTCCCTCGTCCACAACTATCGACCCATCGCACTTACATGCTCGCTTTCGAAAATGTGTGAACACGAAGTCAACGCGCTACTTCTATCATTTCTACGAGAATGCGGGATACCTCCTCCTGAGCAACACGGATTCTCCCACGGGAAATCTGTGACCACCAACCTTGTGAGCTTTGTCGACTTGATAACCAAGCTCATCGACTCCGACATCCCAGCCGACGCTGTATACTTTGACTTTGAAAAGGCCTTTGACAAAGTGAAACATTCAATCTTAATTCGTAAACTGAAAATGCTCCACTGTCCAGCCTATTTAGTCAATTGGATAATCAACTTCTTATCCCATCGTCTCGCCCAAGTTCAAGTTGGTGACTGCTTCTCCCCGTCGTTCACAACACCCTCAGGAGTCCCCCAAGGTACCGTTCTTGGTCCCTCGCTCTTCCTTATCATGGTCTCAGATCTACCGGCCTTCTGCAGAACCGACGACGTTGAATGTTTCATGTTTGCCGATGACATCAAGGCAGTCAGCTCAAACAGTGCTTCTCTTCAGACCTTCATCGACAAACTAGCCGAGTGGTCCCGGTTGAACGAGCTGCCCATCGCCCCCCACAAGTGCAACGTGCTTCACTTTCTTCCTGCAACCAATCCAAGCCACGCATACACCTTAAATGGTATCATTATTCCCGATTCATGTACTTCAGTCCGAGATCTTGGCGTCACTATGAGCAATAACATGTCCTGGAAGCCTCACATCGCCAACATAGTGTCCAAGGCCATGTCTGCCCTCTACTGCCTCTTCAAAGCCGTAAAGTCAAGAAACCCCAACATCCTTATCAAGATGTACACTGTCTATGTCCGTCCCTTGGTCGAATTTGCATCTCCTGTCTTCAACCCTACATCCAAGTTGCTCATCAAACAGCTGGAAAGTGTCCAGAAACGTGCTACACGCCGTATTTTTCTTCGTTCTCCACTGCTTCGTGGCTCAACATCACAGTTCTCCTACAGTGACCGCTGTAAACTGTTTGGAATCACATCGCTTGCCGCTCGTCGTCTCTACTTCGACCTAAAACTCTTTCATCAAAAACTCTCTGGTGACATCGACTGCAACTTCGAACTTCTGCTTGCTGATTCCAAAACTCGAGGACGCTCACGCAAAGTCATCATCCCCAAGTGCCGTCGCTCTACAAGAAGGTCATCGTTTGCCATTCGAGCATCTTCTGCTTTCACCAAGCTTCCCCGCAGAACCCAAGCGGAAACCAAACATTTATCCCTTATAACCGAAGTCTCAAAACTCGTCTCCTATTAACGCCCCACTGTACTCGAATGTTTCATACTTTGTCTTTTTGCAAACTCTCACAACCCTCACCTACTAATTGATAATTGTACTTCTCCTTCCCTTCCGAATTCCTTTACATGTATTATATCGTACTGTTAATGTAAACAGCGCCATACGGTGGCGTAATAAAATGAATGAAATACCTTTGTATTTTTGTGATTCACCATAAAAGTCAAAGTGAAGTCAAAACAACAGTCCCTTCCTCCAAATGACACAATTAAATTATTTTTTGAGTGGCTCCGTCACCGTGGGCTGGACCTTTCAATAAGGCCCTTTTATCCAATTGCCCATACCTTTTCTTGCTGTTTGGTTGTACAACTGCAATTGTATTTCGACATCGAATGTATTCTTTTTCTTTTATTTACGTGCCATCGCGTGGACATGTCTAACTTCTCTCCATTTTCCAGGGTGTGACGCTAAAACTTGGGAATCTTCTCCCCAGCATAACCATGCTGGAAGAAGCTTTTTAATCGTAGCACAGTTCGTGGAACTCTACTACGATTGCGACGGCTCACATCCACCGATGAGTCAGTCCCTGCATCCTCTGTTCCGGCCAACCCATAATCTCAGATTGGCACGCTCGTTTTCACGAGCGTGTTCGGGTTGACCGAATAATATCTGGACGGAGGCAGAGACAAACTTCGACACCATGGCTACCGTGCCGTCATCATCTATGAGACCGAACTTCGAAATCTCTCGCAAAGGAAGACACCAGAGACCCCATGATGATGGCGAAGGCCGTAGACATTCCACGAGCGACACTCGAAACCATGAACGTCAAGATAATATCCAGATGCTGACAACAGCTTAATAAAAAACCATGCATACATATTTGTATGAAATGTCTGTTTCTAGTGGAATATATGATGTGTTGAATCTGATTTTCGATTTTCGCCTACGCAAGAATCTTCGATTGGTACGCTTGTTTTCACAAGTTTTTTGGATATGGAGGATCTTGTGTAATTGCTACACATTCCAGTGTTGTGTTCCTGTTATTATGCATTAAAAGTTCCAACTTTTTTGGTTGTTTGTATTGTGCGTTTATAAGTTATTCATGCGAACATTATTGTTAATATACATGAAGCAACATCGAAATAAATGCGGGTTTTAAACTTGCTTTTATTTCAACGAGTCATATACCCCATACATGGTAAGCTTACCCCCAGTTTGGATCGACAACACAGGTGAGATTGAAGCCGCGAGCAGTTGATAGATCGATTTATCAACCAATAGTTTTCTTTAACGAACACGGACGGCATTGTGCATGTTGAATTTCATTACAAAAGGTATTAATTATTGCTTTATTCAACTAATACAAGTTTAACCAACTTTAAATTATGTAAAAGCGATCGTAAGAACAGTTCTTCAATCAAATTATTGGACAAAGACCAAACGCAGCACACGCTACATCAGTCGGGACATTGTCCTTCAGGTCATTCCAAGTTTGTTCCCTGGCTGCGTTCTCGTTAGCAACATCCGACCACTTCACTTCTTTCAGAAGCACACTGTAGATGGTTTCACAGGCACTGCAGTTTGCGAGGGGGTTGATAGTGGATGAAATGTCTGGCTCGTTGAAAGACGGACTCTGAAATGGCGACAGGAAGCTAATAAAAGTTAGATTTCCTGGCTGCAAACTTAAACTTACAGTTAGAACTAGCCCGAAACAGACAGCAACACAGCACGAAATCAGAAACACCTTCATTCTCGAATGAAAGCAGTAGTCTGGAGACGGTTGAGTTTACTTCGACTTATATATAACTTTTTACGATGATAAGCTTTAAGTTAAGTTTCGATATCGCGTGATTACCCTCACGCGAAGGCGGAGTTAATTAGCGATGACGGATGGTGCTTGTTACCGGTATTACAGTCGGAAATTTGATTTTAGCTTTAAGAAATTTGATCAAAGTACAACGAACATTATTAGAAATGACTGGGTGGGCATAGATCACGCATCACATGGTTGTTTACATCTTTGTTTTACCCAATGGCGTCTGTTAAGTGAGTGATGAAAAGTTACAGTACAACTCAAATGTCATTTTTGTGATGACCAGATTGCATGTTGTGAAGCCTATTGGCAAGTGTTTGCTACTATTTCGATGGAAAAAGTTGAAAGTAACTAAGCGATGAGATGACTCCTAGACAGCCCACTATGTATCGTCCGATCGGTAACATCTCACCATGAACATCCTTTTAATCCAAATATTGTATTGATAGACAGTCGGGACCATCGAGCAACCAATAGATATACTTTTCGCATCATATATACCGACCCACGTCGCACTTCCTAGCCCGTACAATGCTAATGATTCATCCTTCGCTTCCGCCGTGTTTTGCACCCTGTAAACTAGCATCAATTGTGGCTGTTTTGTGACTGATGTTCTTTCTCACGGGCCGTTAGACGCTTTTTACTATGTTGAACTTTGCACGTCTTTAGATAGGCTGGAAACACGCGACAACCTTTTCCTGTTTGTTTTGACCCTTTTGATAACAGCAACCTCCTTTGAAGGCCAATGACCTCACAAAAGCTAAACCTGGTCCAATGCATTGCGTATTGCATTGGTGATATCATCGGAAGTGGCATCTTCGTGACCCCTGCCTACGTGCTATCGAATACCCAATCCGCTTGGCTGTCCTTGATCGTTTGGGTCATCGGTGGTGTCATCAGTGCCCTCGCGGCCGCGGTTTACATTGAATTCGCGACGACATGCAAGCGATCTGGTGGAGATTTTGCATTCTTACTGTACGCTGGATGGAGAACTCTAGCCACGGCATTCTATGTCGTCGGTAGTGGTTTCACGTATCCATGCCTTCTGGCCATCCAGATAATAGCTTTTGGAAGTTATTTCCTTCAATTTTTGGGCCAATTTTTTACAATTTCACTGTCAGCGTCGGCGACTTTACATGTAGAACGATTAATCGGCTTCAGTGTACTGTTGCCCATTTTGTTTGTCAACTTATTCTCACTGAAAAAAGTGGCAGCGAGATTCCAAATCTTCGCCACCGCCACAAAACTGGTCATTGTCGCGGCGGTTATTTTTAGTGGAGTTTATCATTTTGCTTTTGGCAAGTTGATCAAACTTGTGATTTCGTTATCAGCTAGGTATTTTTAGTAAGTTCTACAGCCGTCGGTCTTGAAAATGCGTCCTTCTTCGACAAAAAAACAACCGCCGGTGGCATTGTTTTGGGCATTTTTTCTTGCATTTTTGCTTTCAATGGATGGGCATTGTTACCGATTAGTATTGAAGAAGTGGATCATCCGAAAAGGTCAGTTTGCGCTTCTATTAGCCTTTCCAATCGATAATTTTTCAGAAATTTGCCAATTTCAACCGCCATTGGTCTTATTGTTTCAATAGTAGTCTACGTTCTTATGAACGCGTCTTATTTAACAGTTTTAACCGTTGATGAGTTCAAATCGGCAGAAACTGTGATTACTGTAAGTCAAACAGGCTACTGTAAATTTTAAAAGAATTTGCGCGTTTAGCCATTTTTCATCCGCGTGTTCAACACGGATTTCGTCGGCAAAATAGTCCCCTTTCTGATCTGTCTCGTCCTCATTGGCAGTTTAAATTGCACAATCTTCGGTAGCAGCCGGTATACTGTAGCTGGTAGTAGGCGTGGAATTTTGCCATCGATTTTCGGGGCAGTGCATTCGAAATCGAAAAGCCCGCGCCCAGCCGTCCTCATTCAGGGGATTTTGACCATTTGCATTTCATTCCTTGGAAGCCTTAATGATCTCATCAATTACACGTCATTCACGTTTGCACTTCAACAATTGTGTGTTTCATGCGCACTTATTTGGGTTAAATGGCAAAAATGGATTCGAAACGAAGTTGATCCGGATGTTTTCGAAGTTCCTGTTGTTGTTCCAATATTGTATGCAGTTGTGGCATTGGTGATTACAATTATTCCGTTCACAACGGTGAGTTTGTTAACAAAATATTAAGGTTTATTGTGGCTTACAGGATTGGCGGATTCCAATGTATGGTACCGTTATGTTTATTGTTGGGTTAACTGTGCACTTTTTGATTTTACGTCGGAAAAGATTGCCACGGTTTTTGAAGGTTATCGACGGTAAGATGATTTCATGCAAAAAGAGGCAGACAAGTTTTAAGAGTAAAATTTCAGAAAAACTGTTAACTCTTGGCCGCATTGCGTTGGACTGTCACAATCCAGATGTCGAACCTTTAGAGCTTCACGCATGAGTAAAAGTTTACTTGTCATAAGAGCATCGGTAGCCTGTATTGCCACTTGTTACATATAAATTCATTCTTCTTATAGCATGTAATAAATTTGTCAATTTGAGACTGGACTAGTTGGACGGAATATGTCTCTTAAAAACGCTTTTTGACAAGCCAAATAGTAACCAACAAACTTCAGTTTTTACTTAGGTAGATGGTAATGTCCTATTGGCTTGTTTGAAAACTAGGTTGACTAGCCATTCGTGTTTGAGCAATCATTCAACAAACGCTCTGGTATGCAGTTTTGATATACATTCTTACAGTAATCAGAGTATATGTTACTTATCGCAATATCACAACCAAGAAGCATTGTATGAGTTCATTGAAACTAGTTTGACTATATCTGTCTGTAAAAAATAGTGAATGATCAATGATCTTCAATATGAGGACGTAGATGATGAATTTGCTTGAAATTTACTTATTGTACGCTTTCTGAATCCGCTTGGCTCCAGGATCTGCCTTGGATAGTTGATGAAACGAAATCTAGTCTTGTGCGCGAGATAATCGCAAATTTGAATTTATTCACAAGCGCCAAATTTCACTCTGTGCATTACCCTCGGTAACGAAATTGCAACTATTCTTTTCTCAGTGTACGCTGATCAGTGATGTTAGATGCCTCGTGTACGTGTTTACCTCGATGACCAATTTTTGTTATCGCTCATGCTTCATAAGTTTGCTTTACAGGTTAAAGTTTCTTTTTTTGTGATTACCTTGAAGAACTCATCCAGCTGTCGCATTTGTTGTTTCCGCACGTTTTTCACTTTAAACAATCTTATCAATGCAGACAGCATTACGTTGCACTCACTCAGCACGTGCATTGCTCGAGAGAGCATTGCCTGCTTACGTTTATTAGAAGGGGCTAGTAAAAAAATGATAAGAAACACTTTGATTACCGTAAGAATATTTGTTCAAAATGGCTAACTTGAGTGCTCGATGATCAATGAATCAACCACAAATGGCTAATGTCAACTAATTTTCAAAGTAGCCAATAGGATACTACCATCGAAGTATAAAAACTGCTGGTTGCCAATAGCCGTGCACCGTTTGAGAGACAGTAACGATTAACTTTCGATAACTTCATGCTCCGATAGTCTTTTTTTGCAGGTTTTTTTTAACTCATCGCCAAAATGAGCCCAAAGCAGATGCATAATCAGAAACACCTTCATTCTCGATTTGAAAGCTAGTTTAAGGATTTGGTTAGTTTTCTTCGAGTTTTATAGTATTTTTTTACAGTGATAAACCGACGGTTAAGCTCCACCCTCGCGTGATAACCTTAGCAGTGTCGGATGGGGTGAGGTGGTCCGAGATCACTGATATGTCGCGATTACGTGATTGCTGGACGACCCCCGCTGCTGGCCATAAAAGTTGTATCACTTGACAAAAGACGGATTTCGATAGATTGGGACCATCAGTCTCGCCTGCATCTCTGGTTGCGATGTATAGGTGTGCTCTACTGACCCTCACGCTTATTGTTAGTGGCTTCGCAGCCCCGACTGAGGATCTGGTAAACGATTTACCTGGATTGAATTTCCAGCCTGCTTTCGAGCATTATTCTGGCTACGTGAATGTCTCATCAACCAAGTTTTTCCACTATTGGTTCACAAAGGCATACAGTAACCCGGATACTTCCCCAGTGATTCTGTGGCTGAATGGCGGCCCTGGATGCAGCTCCGTTGTTGGTTTGATCGAGGAATTGGGACCGTTTCACGTCAAAGACAATGGCCAGACGGTTTATGAGAACCCTTATTCCTGGAATCACGTCGGAAATGTCATCTTCTTGGAGTCCCCCGCCGGCGTCGGATTCAGTTACGCTTCCGACAGTGATCCTTTGGCGTCTGATGAGACCGTGGCCGAAGACAACTACCAAGCTTTGTTGTACTTTTTCAAATACAAGTTCCCAGAATACAGAGACAATGATTTCTACATAACCGGTGAATCCTATAGTGGCATCTACATCCCGATGCTTGCCGTCAAAGTCGCCGCTAAGCCCAACTTCCCGGCATTCAAGGGTGTCGCGATCGGCAACGGCATCTACAGTTTCCCGCTGAATTACAACACTATGGTGCCACTGTTTTACTACCATGGTCTCGTCCGGAATAGTCTCTATTCCGATGTTGCGACGACTTGCTGCAACGGCAACACGTACAACTGCGATTACTACACGCTTCTCCATAGTGAAACTGAGTGCTCTGATAAGATCAAGCTACTTCTGCAACAGGGCGCCGATCTCGACCCATACAACCTGTACTCCACCTGCTATTTGGACAACGGAGCGACTTCCCAGCGTAACTTCATCCGAAATGCGTTGTTCAGAAAGTCGAATCTCAAAGGATTGGACAACAGCATTGGCTCCGGTCTGCCCCTCTGTGCCCAATCCAACAACACCGAAATCTATCTCAATCGTGCCGATGTCCGAAACGCCCTTCATATCCCTGATAGCGTTGGCCATTGGACAGAATGCAGCAATGACGTCGCATTATACTACCAATATACCCATAACGACGTCTCAAAGGAATTCCACACCCTTCTCGGCAACATTCGGATCTTGACGTACAATGGTGATGTCGATACTGTCTGCAACTTAGCGATGAATATGGAATTCGTTGCATCGCTTGGATTAAGCGTGAGTTTTCATTACTTAAACACTAACATTTGTTAATAACGACAGTACCAGATCAAAGACGGCTCTGAAAACTCGGCAGAATGGTATTACAATTACGAAACTCCTCGTGTCGCCGGATTCGTAACCAAGTATACGCAGAATCTTGATTTCGTGACCGTCCGTGGATCTGGGCATTTCGTGCCTCAGGACAAGCCACGCGAGGCACTACAACTTATCTACAATTTTATCCATAATCGCGATTATTCGCTTCCGATTCCATTTCAAGTTAGGCGTGCAGTACTATAAAGTATTCAATTCGTTTTCATTGCACAACTTCATTTTGAAAATGCTTTTAAAAAATTTGATTGGCCGGAGGTCAGAATCAGAATCCGACATTAGAATCATCAGAAGCGTCGAAAGTACCGTTTGGGATTTACTTTTCACGCTTTTGTGGATTCTGAGATCGGTTTCTGATCTTACAATGCGCTACTCTTATGTATTACCTAGCTAGGTCTCTTTCCGTTGCAGCCGAGTAGCATGACAAAAAAAGACTTCTTCGTTCAATCAAGCACTGACCGCGTCCTGCGGCAATCGATGGTCGATTTCGTAAACGCTACTGACACACGCATCCGACAGTGCCTGGCATTATGCAAAACTCATTTGGTTGTGAGTCGCGGTCAATTGCGTCGCGTCCGAACACTTCGCATTAATTTCTAAACTATTTCTATCTTTTTCAGATCCAAATGTCTTCCGACATCATCCCCGTCCTCGAGAACGGGCTCAACGCATATCTCGTCACACCAAAACAGGTCACCGATGTCATCAAGTCGGCCGAAACACCGGAAGAGGCTGCCAATGCCTTGCGTCAAGCTGTCAAAGCCTTTTCACTGAAACGGGCCGTCGTCGTGTCCGATCCAGGCCTCGAACCCCGTCGAACTTCTGTGGAAGCGTTGCAAAAGGCTGGTTTCACCGAAATTGTTTCCATCGATACGCTGTCTATCAAAGTGTCTTCATGCATCTTCAATCTGTCATTGAATTGTGCCATCGGTGAACCCGTTTTCGTCTACTTGAAGAAGGACAACTCCATCGAAAACATGCCTGATGTCGTTGTTATCCAGAAATGTGAAAATGGTTGGCAGATTATTGGCACTGTAAGTTTTTAACGACCAACCCAGTGATAGATTCTCTATTTTATCTTTCCAGAAACGCCATTTTGACAGTTTCCGTGACGAACATCCATCGGCGCGCCACAGTATCATGTCCAATGGCAGTCGAGAACTCCAAACGCAACATTCAGGCATGAAAGTTCACGAAGCGATTGCCGCAGATCCGAATTTCAAGGAAAAGTTTATCCGGAACCGAGTCAACAAAGGCAGTTTCAACGGTTATGACGTTTTGCCGTATTGCGGTGTTGATTTGAAGCTTGCATTCGGCAACAAGAGTGATATCATCAAGTTGACTGATCGCGTTGTGCCGTTTAGCGTTTCGAAGGAAGTTGATGTCGGGGATGCTGATGATGTTAAAGTAAGTTTTTTGGCATTTCGGCTGATGGTTGAGTACTTTTAGGCTGTTGTCCACGTCGACAATGAAGAAGATGACGGACCCGGACCACTCGTCAAGAAGTTCAATTTCAAGAACAAGGCCCACCGAATTGTGTCGATTACGGTCAATGTTGATGGTTCTCTTGTCCCGGAAGTGACCCTCAAGACGGCTTCGACATATGAACCTGTAAGGATTGTTTTTATCCTACTGTAGCCATTAATTTTTTGCAATTTCAGCCCAAAAAGACGACCCCTGTCATTTATGTTGTCAAAGATGCCTATGACACGTACCTGCTTGAAGCCGTCTTTCGCGATCGCGTGTCCAATGAAGGCAGTTTTGAAACTTCGGAGAAATTACTTTCCCACATGGTTGAAACCTATTCAACGGACTCAACTGTCGGCGTCTATTACGTCGTTTCTGGACTCAAATTTCGTAGCTGTCTTCGAGAGTTTCGAACTGCATGTGAGAAGGCAGGATATCTGAACCTCAAGTTTATCACGGTGGAATCGCTGTATCTGTCACTTCTTCTCGACCGTGCTCAAATCTACATCAACACATCTGTAAAGATTGCTGTTGTCTCTTCGGATACATGCCGTGTCATTGGTCGTGATGTGAAGCACTTGAGAATACTCGAACGAGTGAGTTTCTTCCCTGATTACGATAATAGCTTTATCAAAATAGCTTTTCAGGAAGAATACCCCAACTTCGACATCAAAACAACGGAAGCCACGACTGTCCTCATTGACAATTCGAATAACATGTACACGAAGACGGACTTGGATTACTTCCGGACAAAGTTCTCCAAATATAGCATTCTCGTCGTCGCTGAGAAGGAACACCCAAAACAACTGGCGAAATATTTCTGGAGCCTCGCTAATAAGACCACTTTTGCCGGAAACATCTTCAACGACTTTGGCGATTTCGAATTTGCGATCGAAGAGCACGGCGCCATCATGGAGAGAATTGAGACTCGTTTTGCACGGATTCCCTATGTCGTGACGGCCTCCTATCAAGTGACATTTACAAAGCAACTTCACATTCACATCCAGGCAGGTGATGCGACGATGGAGGAACTTGAAGAATACGAAGTTTGGCCGGGTATGATCGTGGAATTCACGATTACCGTTAACTCCGCTTGCGATGTTACTGTGGACATGCTTCCGTTTATGCCGGGTTATTACCAGCGGCGTGCTCCGGAGATTGAAGAACTTCCGATGCTGGATGATGATTCAAAAAGCAGCAGTGTTGAAGTCAAAAGTAACGTCGAAGTCAAAAAAGCTGAAGAAGTTGACGATAAGAAAAAGAAGAAAAGAAAGAAAAAGAAGCACGCTAAAACGGAAACGACAGAACCTGAGAATCTCCCAACTACCCTTGAATCCGGCATGTCCCAGCTTAAACTCGATCTATCGCCCTCGGTGGTTTTGACATTCACTTCCGACAACCGTGTTATCATTAAAGCTGATGATACATATACCGGCGACAAAGAAGTTCTCGCATATGTGCGACTTCAGAATGGAAAGCCACCACAAAGTGGCAAACTGCCTTTTATTGCTTTGAAGAAACATCCGAGTTCTGTATTCTATGGTAGGTTGATTTTCTATACGTAAACATGACTGTCACGACCTTCTTTCCAGACATCACACGCTTGCTCGCAACCGACTTCGACCCAGATCATCCTGATCCTGCCTGGGGCTTCAAGACTTCCCGTGACGCCAATGGCAAGGTCATAGTTTGCACCCGTACCGACAACATCACAACATTTCCGATAGTTCTTTTCGGCATTGTTGTCAGAAGTGTTTTACTGTACATTCGAGAGCATACGAAATCAGACATCACGTCACTCGGCATCAAACTGCCTGCGGGTTCTACGATCAATAACACTGAATTAGGCGAAGTTGCTAAACGTATTGGTGTTGAATTGGCTCTGCTTACTGAATAATTCCGCATTGATTGTTTTTGTTATCCGTAATTTAAGAAATGTTAATTGATGAGCGTATAAACTTTTTATTTCCTGAAATTGGGTCCATTTTTGTTTCTACAGTACAAAGCCACGATTATGCAACTTTACAGAACTTTAATAGTTTCATCGAAAGTGCGATGTGTCGAGAATTAAGTTGCAGGTTACGATTGGCAAACACTGATTCGAATGTGGGCTATCTACAGTTTCTAATAACGGCGGATGTTATTACCCAAAAGCAAGTTTGATATAATTTTGTCACAAACGTGCCTCTTTTCAACTTATGTAAATTTCTGTCTCAAAACGAAATTAGCGAATTTTTCGGTTTTTATCATTCCGCCACCCTGATTCTGCCGATCCTTCCGGAGGACACTTTTTTGCCACTGTGGGTCCCTCATGGGGGAACTCATCCAAATTGAACCCGGGCGACTTGTCAATGGCTGGAAGATCGAGAAGAAGCTCGGCGAAGGTACGTTGTTTATCCACTTCATAGATAAAGATTCCATTTGCAATTTAATGTACTCAAAAACAGTACCTTTTATACAGGAGCCTTCGGCGCTGTCTACAAGTGCAGCAAAAATGACAAATTTTATGCGTTCAAAGTCGAAGGTCAGGCGGAAAAGATTCAATTGCTCAAAATGGAGGTGCTAGTACTGCTGGAATTGACGAAATTCAATGCTGGGACGCATTTTTGTAAGCTGGAAGATAAGGGGCAACATGATAATTTCAACTTTGTGGTAATGACACTCGTCGGAAAGTCGCTTCAGGATTTGCGGTTAATGCTGCCAAAGAAGAAGTTTTCAATGGGCACGGCGATAAGTGTTAGTATGCAGTGCTTGAAGGCGTTGGAGGATTTACACAGTATTGGGTAAGATCTTCAATCACTGAAAATGCCTAAACTCCTTTGTTACAGTTACCTCCATCGCGACGTCAAACCCGGCAACTACACCATTGGCCGTGTCGAAATGAACGAGTTACGAAAAGTATACGTGCTCGATTTCGGCATGGCCAGGAAGTTTGTCCACGACGATGGCACCATGAAGAAACCCCGAACGGCGGCGGGCTTCCGAGGGACAGTACGATACGCGGCGCTGTCATGTCACTTACAAAGGGAGTTGTGCCGAAAAGATGACATTGAAAGTTGGCTTTATCAGACTGTGGAATTGACAAAGGGCAAACTTCCGTGGAGGAATTTGGAGGTAGCTTTGTAGTAATGTATCGAAAACGATGTAAAAAGTCTATTTCAGGACCAAGACGAAGTCGGCATCTACAAAAAGTCCGTCCGAAAAGACCCGAAAGCGCTGAAACAGCTATTTGGCGGATGCCCCAGGCACTACATCGAAATTATGGATTACATAAACGCGCTGAAGTTTTATGATAATCCAGAGTATGCGAAGATCTATGCACTCATGAAGGAGGCTATGGTTGCTACGAAGTCACAGGTATGCTTCAAACAACTTTTCGTAGATTCATATTGGTTTTTTAGGAGTTTCCATACGACTGGGAAGCCATGCTTATGAACAGAAAGCCAGGTGATAAGAAGCCGAAGAAGAAGTCCAAGTCAAGCAGCTCATCAGAAGATTCCAAAAAGAAAAAGAAAAGCAAAAGGAAGCAAAAAAGGTCTGAAAAGGAGAAGAAGGACGACAAAAAGCATGCCGATGACCACAAAAGCGACGGCGAAAAGAAGTCTGATCCCAAGAAAACTGATGACCACAAAAGTGATGGTAAGAAAACGGATGACAAAAAGACCGATGACAAGAAGACAGATGACAAGAAAACGGATGATAAGAAACAGTCGGACGACAAAAAGGATTCATCAGATACACAGAGGACTGACAAGAAACCACCGAACGAAGATGGTTCATCCAAAAAGTCGACGAAAAAGAAGCCTGACAAATAGTTCTTGTGGCATCACTGATCACCTATATCGTTACAGTGTACAACATAAAGATGTTTTTGTCATTTAACATTTTAACATTTATCGCTTATTCAATCCTTTGTTTTTTCAATGATATGGATTTTGTTGTATTCTAAATCGTAAAGTTTTATTCTATGCGTTTCTATTCGAACAGTAAACATGACAAAATCTCAGTTGATGGGCACAGAAAACGGAAAACTTGACCCATAAAAGACGTTTCGCTGGAAGTTGCGACTTGATTCATAAACAGGATCAGCTTGAGGCACAAAACGTCCACAATCATCGAAGAAACCTCGGCATTGTGACACGTAGGATGGATGAGTGTATTCGCCTCTGCATCGGTGCCTCGCGGCAGGCAAAAATCGTCGACAAAGGCGTTGAAGTTGTTTCGCTGACTTCAATTCTAATGCTTTTGCGAGTTGTGCCGGTGGGGTGTGATGGGCTCCACCGGTAAGAGTATCGATGAAATATTCTTCCATGATGGTTGGACCATTTGACCGTTGAGGAGGAGGTTGGCGAAGTTCTGAAAAGTTCATGCTATCACAAAATTGTAATACATCAACACATAGTACTAGGTACGTTAAAGTTAGGAAACGAATGTGACCAGAAAATGTTCTTGATCTTTCTAATCACCTTTTTGACAGAAATTTTGATGATTTGTGATCGTATTGCACTAAAAATCACATTCGAACCGCTTTTCAAGGTGAAAATACGGTGGAATCTGGAATTCTGAAGCCAATTCCGAAGTTGCTAATTGCAAACTGCACCAAAAAGTATTTGGACAAGTGCTCTATCTATGTAACATGAAAAATCTCCAAAATTCGACAATTTTTGCACTTAATTGCCAAAAGTCGCACAAAAATAGTTCTGGTAGATTTTTCAACACTGTTTTTTTCCTCTCGTCGTTTTTGGGTCATTTTGCATCTGATGACAGTCTTATCTGACCAAATTGAGTATAGAGGTTCTAATAATTACAAAAATACTCAAAACCGAGAGACAAATCACCCACAACCCCCACTTTTCCATCCTAATCACACACCAAAACGCCCGTTCTATTTTGACGTGGAAAAACGCATTTGATGGGGGCAATTTTGATAAAACCGGGGTCAAACACCCAATGGCACCATCCACTGTCATAACTCGAACCATCTGTGAAAGAATTGCCAGATATTTGCACTCAAAATCGCGTACGGACCGCTATTTAAGGTTAAAATACTGTGGAATCTGGAATTCTGAAGCCAATTTTGAAATTCGCATATGCAAACTGCACCAAAATGGTTTTCAGTAGAGTGCTTTATCCATTTTAACCGATAAAACTCTTAAATTCGACAATTTTTGCACTTACCAGAACTCAAAATTGCCGAAAGTGACACAATAACAGTTCTGGTACTTTTTTAACACCGTTTTTTCCTCTCGTTGTTTTTTGTATTTTTTGCCCTAGTTCGTGCTTGTGATCAGTCAAACAGATATGACTTTGTTAAAAAGCATTTTAAAATCAAAATTATCCAACAAACCTTGCATAATTTCAGCCTCAACAGACAATGTAGTCGGCCTCACCGTTGTAGGAACCGTAGTTTCTTCAATCACGTCTGTTATTTCTTCAGACTCCGGTGTGGTCAGCGATTCGCTCGTTGATGTTTCAACTTCGTCCGATTCCGGTTCGTAGACATTTGCAGGTGTTGACGTTTCTTGACCCATAATGGTTGTGCTTTCTGATGGCTCAAAAGTTGTACTTTCTTCGAAGGCCAGGGTCGTTACTTCAATTGGAGCCTGTGTTGTTGTGGTCGTCGGAAATCTGACCTCGGGTCGGGCTTGTTCTCTGAAGCCTGGAGGCAAGCGGCAATAAAAGTACGGCGGTCGAGGGAGGCGAACACACCCGAATGGCATCGATACTGATGTACCTGGGGAACCTGTTTGTTTATTATTGAAAGGACAAAGTAAACCGGAAATTGACAAAACAACAAACCAAATGCAGATGAAAACAGCCCAGTAAATAGAAAACAAATGCAAAACAAAGGACGACTGGCCAACATTTAACAGCAGAACCTCATGAATTACAATCCAACAACACTTTACAATGACACCACGGTTGAATCAACTCGACCAAAATGGGGGTTGACATGGAAACATACTACTTACTGTTATCACAGAGTTTTCGAGGGTGTCTTACGTTAATGAAAGACCGAAAGCACGGGAGAATCGTTTTCGTCGAATCGAGCGCCGACCGAATCAACCAAAGTGCGCAGCAACACGGGTCGCAACAGCAGGTCGAATTCGACACATTAGTCAAAAAACACCTTTTACGACGTGATTTGATTTGATTTACCTGGGGGTTTCATTAACTAAACGAGGCAATGAATACGCCGGCAGGACCGCCTACGCGCATGGTTGCCAGTATGACTATTGACGGACACAAACATTGTTAATGACCATGAGTGTAAAATGGTTGATTCTAAAAGAAAATTGTTAATTGGCAGTGTGATAGTTGACCTTTTTACGGTTTTGGTCATATGGTAGAAGGCGGAAGTTGGCCAGAGGGACTGGGATGTGACTTTTTGGGTGTTTGTGACCATTGGAAGTGTAAAAACTGTGAATTTGAAAATAAATGCAAATAATAATCAATTGCTCATCTTTAAACTTATAGTCAATGATGTCATCTGGTGACATGAAGATACTGGCGCGTGGTTTGACAGTGCCGTGTGCACACGGCCAACTCGCGCATGTAATCAATGCCTATGATCATGTCATAGTAACCTTGAGTACTGACTATGTCACCATGTATCTTGGTGATCTCATAAGGCCCTACGTGCACCCATTTGTCGATTTATGACGACGGAACCGAACTACAGATGATTCCACTGGTGGTTTTCGTGGCGTTTTTTCTGTCTTTATTGGCACCGGTGTTTGCCGAAGTGAGGCTCGATGAAGCTAACTTTGATGATGATGTTGTAGGTTAACTTTTTATGTTAAGCAAAGTTAAGTTATACATTTAGCTTCCGGTGTATCGATCCCTTTCGGAACAATATGGCTCTGTTAGTGAAATCAATCAATATTTGAAAGGGATGAGAGAACTGAATTTCTTGTCGAGACAGTATTTTGGGCTCAATGATGTGAGTTTTGTTAATGTTAGAAGCCTTTAGGTTAAAAATCTTGTGTAAAAAAGGATTGCAGACCTCAGTTGCCAACGATACACCGGTATCCTTCGGCGATTACGTCAAAAGTCTGGCTCAAATGCCAGTCAAACCAATGGAAAACCCTCTACTTTACCAGGGCGATATTGTATTAAGCTTAGACCAGCTAGATGACATTATTGAAGACACAAAACATCAGATATCAGTAAGAGACGGGTCTTCTTTAATTCGGATAAAACGAACTCTGACTTCAAATGGTTCTGCATTGTGGGATACGTTTCCGATTCGATATTATTTTGCGGATCCTAGAGGTGAGCAAAATGCGATTTTCTGACCGTTTTATATATAAAAACAAGCGTTAAAAACCAATTTTAGTAAAACAAACTATAGTCAAACAGGCAATCAAATTGTGGACAGACAATACATGCATCACTTTCGAAGAGAGTCCACGTGCCCAACATGCAATTGCTTTCCTTTATGGCAACGGCTGTTACTCTCGAATTGGAAAAGAAAACGCGCATCAGGAAATCTCGCTCGGTTACGGCTGTCACACTGTCGCCATCGCCGCGCACGAGATTGGGCATGCCCTGGGATTGTATCACGAACAAGCACGTTTTGACCGTGATGATTATATCAATATTGATGTAACTAACATAGTGAACAACATGACACATAATTACGTTCCTGTAACACCCCACATGATGCTTTCTTTCGGTATTCATTATGATTATGGGTCGCTTATGCATTACGATCCTTATGTGAGTTTATTTTTACAATTACGGCATTAAAAAACATTAAAAAGGCATCTTCAGGGCTTCAATAAGACCACTCGTCCAGTGATAACAACAAAAGAGCCAGACTATTTCTTCACAATTGGCCAGCGTGAAAGTATTGCCTTTTCTGACTTGAAAAAAGTTCACTTTGCTTATTGTGAAAGCAGATGCATCGAAAAACTGACGTGCTTTCATGGTGGATATGGATGCAAAGAACATGGAAAATGTCGTTGTCCAGAGGGCCTCAGCGGTGATTTTTGTGAATTTGTGGCACCATCGACCCCTGGGTGTGCTAACCAAGGACTGATAGCTAGTGAAAAACCCCAAGTTCTATCGGACCTGGCCATTGGCGTTTGCCATCATTTAATCCAGGCACCAGTTGGCCAGACCATACGGATAACAATCAATCAGTTGATTTTCTATGATCAACGTGTGTGCGACCATGATTATGTTGAAATCAAGTATGGTAGTGATCTTTCGGTGACTGGAGCAAGGTTGTGTAAGCCTGGTTATCACACTGAGATCATCAGTACCTCTAATAATGTTTTGATTATTTACAAAAGTTCCTTTATCAAAAGTTGGTTCACGTTGACCTATCAACTTGCAAACTCTGTTGTGACAACGCCGCCATGGACTACAAGGCAGACTACAAGGTATCCGGGTCAAATAACGGTGCCGATTTGGCCAAAGACAACACCAGGGAGATGGACGGGAACTACGACGTCTGTGGCTACGACGACTACACCTCTTGTGACAATGTCAAGCACGACGACAACGCCATTTCCCGAAACTACAAGAACAACGATGGAAATGACAACTTCGACTTCTACCGCGCTGACAACGACAACGACGCCATCAACTACGACGACTACTCCAACCACAACAACTACTACTTCTGTGCCATCTACAACGACAACATTACTCACAACATCACCCACAACAACAACAACAAGCCCGACAATTACAGTCCTTCCACCGCCCCAGCCAGCAACATTGTGTCCGAGTCTGTCAGCTATCCTTATCCCATACCCATTCATGTTACCGTATCCCATCCCTTACCCCTATCCATACCCATATCCATACCCGAACTTTCCTACGCCCTTCCCATATGGTCCAAACCCAAATTTCACAGAACCCGGAGTCCAAAAACATCCATATCCATATTCTAACTTCACACTGCCTTCTACCTTTGTCCCGAATCCAAATCCATATCCAACAGAAACAATAATTGATGAACTGACCACCATTCCACCAATCTTAATGCCTTTATCTCGTCCGGCAACAAAAATCGCCATCACAGCCATTAACGCTTCATGGCCATACACGGCATGCGACCAACTTCAGGCCAATACCACAGTTCGATACCAAAAAAGCGATACTACTAGCGTCGGTGAAGCTTTGGGTTCAGCGTTGACGTCGTGCATAAAGTCATCCATGGCCGAAGTTGGAGAGCAGAAATTTAAGGCCGACCTGCTTGGAGAAGAGTTGCCTGGAATGAAATACAAGCTCGAACTGGCTATTGATATTGACTTTACTGATTTTCTTGCACATGTTAATTTTTGATGTTTTTGTGATTCACATAATAAAGTCAATGAAATCATTATGACCTTTGAAACTCAATACATCTCCGAGATTTGGCAGTGTCATCCGCACATGACTAATCCGCGCACATCCGCAATCAATGCGAATCATCAAAATAACCTTGCCTTTTGATTATGCCGCGATGTAGGTATAAAAGTGTTCTCTTAAGGATCCGATTTGCACTTATTAGTCGATATGCAGATGATTCAACGGGTGGTTTTTGTTTTGTTATTTCTTTTTCAATCTGTGCCAGGATTTGCAGAAGTTTTGCTCGATGAAGCTAATTTTGATTCGGAAGTTGTAAGTTTCCTTTAAATGTTTTTTAAAGTTAAAAGTTGCATTTAGTTCCCGGTGTATCAAGCCCTGTCAGAGCAATATGACTCAGTCAATGAAATCAATGAATATTTGAGAGGAATGCGAGAACTGAATTTGTTGTCGAGGAAGTATTTTGGGATCAATGAAGTAAGTTTTTGCAAATTTTGAAAACTGTTACGTCAAATAACTTGTGTAAAAAGTATTGCAGACCTCTGTTGCCAACGATAAACCGGTATCTTTTGGTGATTATGTCAAAAGTCTCGCCCGAATGCCATCCAAACCGATGGAAAATCCAATCCTCTATCAGGGCGACATTGTCTTAAACTTGGATCAGCTCGAAGACATTATTGAGAACACTAAAGATCAGTTGTCCCTGTCGGATGGGACACCATTCATTCGAGTGAAACGTACATTGACTTCATTCGAGTCCCAGTGGTGGGAAACGTTCCCGATTCCATACTATTTTAGAGATTCTGAAGGTGAGCTAACTGTGACAAAAGTATGGCATTACCTTCCATACTGTTATATTTCTATGAAATTAAGCGCTAAAACCGTTTTAGTTGATCAGTTAACAGTCATGTCAGCCATCAAAATGTGGACGGACAACACATGTATCACTTTCGAAGAGAATCGAAATGTGGCAAACGCTATTATGTTTGCTTGGGGCCACTTCTGTAACTCTAACGTAGGAAAAAGCGGTGGCCATCAGAAAGTTGAGCTCGGTCCCGGCTGCTATACCCCTGGTATCGTCGCGCACGAGATTGGACATGCCCTTGGCTTGTATCACGAGCAATCACGTTTTGACCGTGATGCATTTATTAATATTGATGTAGACAACATAAAGGAAGCAATGATACACAACTACTCTCCAGTATCCAAAGATCTTGTAATGACTTTTGGAGTTCGATATGATTATGGTTCACTTATGCATTATGATCCTTATGTAAGTTTTTCTTTACACTTTTAACATAGAAAAGGAATTTTTAGGGTTTCAATAAGTACAACCGCCCAGTGATAACTACAAAAGATCCCGACTACTTCTTCACAATTGGGCAACGTGAAACTATTGCATTCGCTGATTTCAAAAAAGTTCATTATGCTTATTGTGAAAGCAGGTGCACGGAAAGGCTGCCGTGCCAAAATGGTGGCTATGGTTGCAAAGATAAACAAGGATGTCACTGCCCGGATGGCTTTACCGGCGAATTGTGTCAACTGATAGGACCTTCGACGGACAAGTGTGGTGATCCGATGTTGATTGCTAGCCCAACACCGCAAGTTTTGACGGAAAGAGGCATTGGGACTTGTTATCATTTGATTACGGCACCAGCTAATGAAACGATCAAATTTACTATCAAAAGTTTAAATTTCTATCCGCAAAATGTGTGCGAGCATGATTATTTGGAAATCAAATATGGTGATGATTTTTCGGTCACCGGAGCAAGATTGTGCCATCGGGGTTACCAGAGCGAGACAATCAGTACCGCCAGTGATGTTATGGTGATATTTAAAAGTGCATTTGTGTCAAACTGGTACAACTTGACTTTTGAACTTGCCAATTCTAATGAAACGTTGACTGGCACATCGCTTGGGACAACGGAACAGCCATGGATTACACAGCAGACTACGCCGTATCCATCGAAACGTATAACGGTGCCGAAATTGCCGAAGACGACGCCGATGACGACGACGACGACGACTACTCCTATGCCATCTACAACAACAACCCCTGCACCAACGTTGGTTCCACCGCCCCAGCCAGCAACAACTTGTCCATGTTTATCACCTGGTTTTGTCCCATATCCATATCCGCTACCGTATCCCATTCCATACCCCTATCCTTTTCCATACCCTTATCCGTATCCACATCCAAACTTCACATTGCCGCAACCCTTTGGTCCAAATCCAACTCCAAGTCCAACAGAATCTAAAGTTGAAGAACTGACCTATCTTAAAACCACCACCACAAAACCCATCACAATGCCGTTATCTCATTCAGTAGCGAACATCACTGTAACAACCGTCAATGTTTCATGGCCATTTACGAAATGCAAGGATTTTCAAGCCACTGCCACCATTCCATTCAAAAACAGTGATGCTTCAAGCATCGTTCAATCTTTGGGTTCAGATTTGACATCGTGTGTCAAGTCATCGATAGAAAAAGTTGTAGAGCAAAAACTGAAAGCTGATTCTCTCGGAGAAGAAATGCCGCAAATGAAATACAAACTTGAATTGGCTATTGATATTGATTTTAGTGATTTTCTTGCTCATGTTAACTTTAAATAAAACTCTCTACGTTTATATTATAAAAACGCTTGCATGATTAACAATATCAACACTAAGCAATGAAAATCGGTAACAGAACTTCCAGAAGTTGTAGTCGGAATGCGTTGAGTCGTCGGCCCTCCTGGCGGTGGGGTGGCATTGTCGCCATCACACATATGCCGATTAAAGGCGGGTTCAATTATCTTCTGATAATACACACTCATTTCATCTGTACTCGCTTCATAGACATCTATGATGTTGTTTGCCGGTACAATTTCCTTGAAATAGTTTTGTCCGACAGTCTTATTCTGGCTGGCATCGAACACAAAAAGATCGATGTTTGGATCGACGGCCAGATGACTCATTGCTGCCATAGTGTTAGCGACATTAGTCATGTTACTGAAATGTTGAGAATGCCAGAATTGATAAGAAAAATGGTACTCACTCTGCCTGAGTCAAAACAACGATAGCTAAGTATGGTAATTGTACACGATCAGTGATTTGTGCCAAGTTTTTGTATACAGTATCTCTAAAAAATAAAAGTACTGATGAAGCTTAGTGTTAAAAGTCAAAAACTTACTGATTATTGTATATTGAAACGTCATCTACTCCTGTGCGAATTTTAAATTCCCCCACCTTTGGCGGGTGAATGAAAAAGAATTTGTCATCCAAAATGTCGTAAAATGTATCAGTCGAAAACGCAACATTGTACAACAAAAATTGAAACAAATGATTCTGGAGATCCGCATAGTTGATTTGCGTTTGTTTTTCTATGAAAGTGGTTCCTTCATTCAGGAAAATAAGGCCTCTACACGGTCGAAGATCGTAGCTCAATCGCTTCTGAATTTGCGTTGAAATTCCATTTTCATTGTTGGAAGCACTTTCGAGGGATGAGAACACCCAGTCGGATTCGCCTGTGAGTTTGGAAGCTGCTTGGACGGAATCATAGAAAGTCGGGTTGTCTTTGGATGCAATGCCGATAATAAAAAATTGATCGCTAATTAAGCGAAGATTCTTTGCATTGTTTGTATCGTATTCGGTTAGCAATCTGAAAATTGAATTTGATGGTTTTAGTGAATACAGAAATGCTGTTAGCTTACACTTTATCGGTCATTAATATTGTGATACGGTTGATGGCAACGCTTGAGTCGTAGTATGTGTACATAGCCGATGTTAGGGCTCTGAAATAGGACTAATTAGGGCTTATTGACAATAATTTTAAGGATTAACCTTGAATTTCCTTCGGCCTCACCATTGCTTTCAATTGGTTTGAGAGTTTTGAGATGGGCAAGGTATTCACTTCGCTTTTGACTATTCAGATTAGCCTGCGGCCAAGTTAATGTTTCTCCGCCAACATTAACCGAAATACGCAAATAATAAGGCTTATCATTGCTGACTTCATCGGGAAATACCAAATAAAGCTGCGATAGAAATGGAACAATAGCTGAATTGAAATAACCGGTAGTTACGGAAGCCGTTGATGCTTTGATTACAACGACAATTTCCAAAGCAGGGTTGTCGAAGCATTGAATAAACGTTGCAGTTAATAATAAAGATAGCAGTACAGGTAAGAAGTAGCGCGACCCGACATACATTTTTCAACCCGGAATGACAACTCAAGTTTTTTGAACTTCTTTTTAAGTCTCGACAGTTTTAATATCACGCAACGGTGCTTTTGATCACCGATGATTAAGCAGGGCGAGGTTTCTTTGCTTACACTATCACGTCAGACGTGAATCAATGCGGTACAGTCGGCGACAAAACTCAGAATGAGTAGTTTGGTTGCTTGCATACGTGCATTTCTAGGTGATACTTAAAGGACTAGGCAATAAAATTATTCATTGCAAAGTTATCAGCGACAATGTTGTCTGATCTGCAAGACACTCCTACGTTAAAAAAAGCGATGCAGGGTGTTACCCTAAAAGTGAACACTTGAAGAAGGTTTAAGATATAAGTGATATGAATGTAAAAGTTTGCTTTTCCGATCGATATATGTATTGCCGACGTAATTTGACTGAACATTTCCATGATCAAAAAAGAAACTTTGAGTCATGTGGCAATCACAATCATACCACGGCATGCCGATGACGTCAACAATCACCTTCTTGATCCACATTTATCCAAATTTGCCATCCGAAATTCATCCCGCATCGGTTGAACGGGCCCCAAAGCATTCCCCTACTGATCCCGGAGCGGTTCTTTTTGGCGCCCGATTTGTTCGGCGCCGATTCCGATCGCCGCCACACGCCGTCGCCATGGCGTAAGTGTAGCTCTGATAAGAATGAACATGTTTTAATGGTAATGTATATTACAGTAAGTCCAAGAAAAAGATGAAGTCGGACGCGTCGCGTGAATCGTTCAAAAAGTCGGCGGCAAGTTCAAATAAGTCCAGCGAATGCGTCCGATCCGCCATGGGCTCAAAGCCTTCTTCGAACGAAACCGAGGACGGCATGCTGAAGATCATGGCAAAGGCACTGACCCATAATAGCTGGTTTCATGGACTGATGCCACGAGAAGAAATTGAGGACTGTCTCAAGAATGAGGGCGATTTTCTGATGAGGAAGACAGAAGTCGAGCGAAAGCCCAGATATGCGGTGTCTGTTTGCCGGAAGGGGGCGATTAAGCATATTTTGCTTAATTACAAGAATGGCATGTGGATGCTGCGTGAGGTGGGTGTGAAATTGATGGAATTTCTGATAGGGCGTCTTTTCAGCTGAAAAAGAGCACTTTGACGGAGCTAATCACGACCCATGTCAATGAAAAGATTCCAGTTTTGAGTGATGGCACACTTTTGATCAATGGCGTACCCCGATCTGAGTTTTACATCCTTCACGAGCATATTGAGTTGTCTAAGAAGCTCGGAAATGGCGCGTACGGTGAGGCAAGTTGATGGACATTCTTGGAATCCGTTTTTTGTAATTATAATTTCAAGTGATTGTTGTAACTTTTGCAGGTCTTCATCGGTGTCTGGAAGAAAAGCAAAGATGAACAAATCGATGTCGCCGTCAAGAAGCTCAGAGGCCAAATGCTGAAAAGTCAACGCGCCGAACTCGTCAAGGAATCCAGGATCATGAAGCGCTTCAAACACGAGAATATTGTTATCGTACATGGAATTTGCCCTCAAGTTAGCCTTAATCTTTTCCATCATGACTGTCAATGCTGCCATTTCAGGAGGAACCCCTCATGATTGTCCTCGAACTCGCGCCCGGCGGCTCATTACTCGGAAAACTGAAGAACTGCCCAGAACTGACTTCTGACCAACTTCTCGGGTTTTGCCGAGATGCCGCGAGGGGGATGTGCTATCTTGCGAGTCGACAAGTATTCCTTTTTGACCCTATTTTTGAAAAATACAGTTTCAATTTCCAGGTGATCCACCGAGACATCGCTGCGCGTAACTGCCTTCTCGGCAAAAACAACGAGTTAAAAATCAGTGATTTCGGACTTTCCATTGCTGATTTTTCATTAGTAAAAGTTGACAAGCTGAAAAATATGCCTATAAAATGGCTGGCACCAGGTACGGGACACCTTTTGGCATTGACAATAATGAAAGATGGGGTTTAGAAACCTTAAGGAAAGGCGAATTTTCAAAGAAAACTGATGTGTGGGCTTATGGAATTTTAATTTATGAAATATTTAGGTAAGTTTGGTGCTATTTGTTATTCAGAAATTGACATATGCGTTTTCAGTAGAGGAACTGACCCCTTCCCTGGCGAAAGCAACCATCAAGCTAAAGATAAAGTAAGTCATTTGGTGACTTTTTACAGTTTTTATCGGAGCGTTGGAAGCTAAAACTGCAGATTAGGCCCGAAAGGCAATTTGAGGAAACATCGTTGAAAAACTTAGAAAAACACTGTTGACTTTTGCCGACTGCGTTCTGATACTTTTTTGTCTGCAAGCTAAATTTGTGTCATTTTGCAGATATTAGAAGGCAAAATGATGAAAGCGCCGCCTGGAGCTCATCCGATAGCCGCTACAATAATGGAAATGTGTTTTATTATGGTTTGTTTTTCCGTTTCCTTTTTGAATTAAGTTGATAAAAGCTCACCGACATGTCAAACTACCATCACCCTTTTCCGGACCCGAAGGAACGCCCTGAATTTGATGGCCTCTTCAAGATTCTGGCACCAAACGAGAAGCCACCTGTCAATCAGGACAACATGTTCGAAACGTATGCGACGTGACGGACAGCTGATCCAGCCGCCTGGCTTCCTTTTTTTGCACCCTCTGTTTTGCGTGTCCTCTATTTTCCCACGCATTCCCTGTCCGCAAATAAATTTGCATTCCCCATTTGAGTGTCTCTCTCGCTTTTCCCTTGACGTACTGTAGGTGAGCGCGAGTCAGTCTACGTCTGAGCGAGCGACCCCTTGAAATCGGTATAAAAGGACTCATGGAAGCCCGGTATGTATCAGTTTGCACGCTCTACGCAGACAGCTCTTCCTCCTCCTCCGATCAGCGCTACTCCGACGTTTTCCTCGATTCCTTGAATCATGCCTTCTCCATCCCGATCGACTTCGCCCGATTCGGCTGCGTCCTCCGACGTCCTTTGCGGGTCGGATTCCGGCACGACTGTCTCCTCGAGCGGTCCTGGCTTCGTTGCTGCTGGGCCTGTGGCCAGTGTTTCGATGCCGAATGTGGGCAGTCGGCCTGAGGTCATCAAGCCATGGGTGCCGAAAACGTTTGTGCCGGTCGCGACGGTTTCCCAGTCGAACAATGGCGCCCCGAAGCCGCGTGGACCTGGACGTGGACCCCGTCGGCAGCAGAACTTCGACGTGAATCAACTTCCGCGCCAGTTTCAGCAACGCCGATTCCAGCATGGGCAGACTTTTGGCACGAATGCGGCTGTCAACAATCGGTGCACGTGAGTTTTTCGAGTTTTTGGATTTGGGTCCTACAGCGAATGTTTCAGTGTCGCCGGTGAGAAGCTCGCCGAGCTCATGCGCCTCTGCAACCACGAATACGCCGCCAACGAGTCCTACTACCACGCTATCAACGCCTTGCTGCGCGAGATCCAGGATGCTCGGATTCCGTCGTCGCCTTCGTCCACCGTTGTGGCCGCTTCGCCATCCAGCTCCTCCGAGAACTCTGCCGTTTCCTCGCCATCGGCCCTGAAGATCCAACCAATCATGCCTCCGCCGCCACAGACCCGCGACATGCCCTTCACTGCGTCTCGTCGAATCCCGATCCCTGAGAACCCCCACTTCAACCTCATTGGCCGCATCCTCGGCCCCCGTGGACTCACGGTTCGCGAACTCGAGACCAAGTACCAGTGCCGCATCTACGTCCGTGGTCAGGGCTCCATCCGTGTAAGTTTTGTTTCCGTTATTCCACTTCAAGCGTGCTCAAATCAGCTTTCCAGGACCCCAAGAAAGCCGAAGCCCTCATGGACAAGCCTGGCTGGGAGCATCTCAGGGAGGAGCTCCACGTTCTCGTCATCGCCGGCGGAAACACGCAAGCCGAACTCGACTGTCGTCTCGAAGCCTCCGTACACTTCCTGAACCGCCTCCTCCACCCTCAGTGTTTCGATGCCTTCAAGCGACGACAACTCGTCAGCCTCGCCCTGATGAACGGCACTTTCCGACCCCACGCCAGCCAGAGCAGCGAATCATCAACGACAACGACGAAGTTTGCCGTGCCTCCACCGCCTCAGGCCCTCGCTGTCATGTAAACTCTCCAGAGTTTCGTTACCCCTTCCACGATATGCCCAATTCTGCCGCTAGTCTGGTTTTCTTTTATGTATTTCGTTTGTTAATTAGTTTTGTTTCGTGTTTCTTTAATAAATATATTATGTATTATCAGTCATTCTCGATGCGAAACCGCGAAGGATGCAAATGAGCATCAATAATTTTTGTGGGTGATTCAGATGTAAAAATGCCAATTTTTGAGTTTTTCGGTTGAAATAGACAGAGTATTCTATCAAAAAACTTTTTTGGTGTTTTTCCAATTGCTGTTATCGGAATTGGCTTCATGTCAGAATTCCGGATTACGGGGTATTTCTATCATAAAAAGCGGCAGAAATGCCGTTTTGAGTGCAAACACTTATGACATTTTGCTTATATCGATTGAATTGTGGCAGGAGATGATGCTGCCGAGTGTTTGATTGCGGATTCACTTTTTCTTTCCCGCAGCGAAAGCTGTACATTCCTGCGTCTTTACACACTTTTTCGACCCCACCACGAAATTTGCACCTTCACGAAGCATCGTTTACACGTCCTCGACAAACGGACCTAAAAGAGTGATGTAAATTTTTTAATACCAGCTATTTGCCAAATGTGGATCAGTTTACTATAGGTTGAGGGGTAAGTCCCGAGGGTGTGAGTGTGCGCGATGATCCGGAAACTGTTACCCTTTTTAACATTCGTTGCAGTACTTGTAAGTCTGCTTAACCTTTATATTTCATGAGTAAATAATGCACTTCAGGCGCGACTCCCCATCATCAATCATAACTGCAACTTTCCTACCCTCAATACTTGCTTGCGTGTCGACCCTAGGAACAAAATGAATTTCTTCAAAATGAAAAAAGAGTGTGAAAAGTTTGACCTCACGATGATGCCAGCAGAAAAAGAGTTTTTCGGAAAACTTAAAACTATTTTGTTGTACCGTTACGACAGTATGACTCAGTTTCCTTTCGGTATCCATGTTTCCGATGTACCGTATGCTATTAGAGATAGAATTGAAAAGGAAACCGGACTCAAAATCAAGAATCCGTATACAATTGGTTGGCTGGTTTATAATTACTTGGAGAATAACTTGGCCATCGTCCCTCTGGAAACCGAACTGCCAATTGCCTGTTGGACCACGTTCAAACCCCGTCTAAAGTGCCCTGCAGATTTTAAGTTGATCTATCCCCGTTTGACATGCTACGGTGTCATTACCAAAGATCGTACGTTTTTTAAAGTTTAAATGTTCTTATTTCTTTATCCTACAGAAGTGACACCGAAGTGGACTAACGATCAGTGTGAAAACGAGTGCCGCAGGCAAAATAGCAACTTGGGAGCCTTCCACTCGCAGCAAGAGCAAATAGACTTTGTGGAAAAACTCGGCCTAGAATGGAAAGGAAGTCTTTGGATCGGCACACGATTTCCACATAATGCAAATCAGAATAAGGGCAAAGACAAAATAGCAGTCAGAAAAACGGCCTACAACATGGATGGGTCGGTTTGGACGAAGTTCGAAAACGCATTTGAAGATGACGAACCGAACGCCTACGGTGGAATCAGCGAAAATTGTATTGAATGGAGGTTGTATAGAGGAAAGACAAAGTAAGTACATACATAGCTAGTTGATAATAGACTTTGATAATGTTTTAATTCCAGGTCGTACAATGATTTGAGATGTGACAAGAAATTAGAAGGGTGCGTTTGTGAAAGTGCTCCAGATCAATCAAATGGGCAATATAAATTGAAATAGATAATCATGGCTTCTGGGTGCCGGATTTATCCGCCGAAAGCTCTTCTAACTATAGTTGTTTTTACGATTTGGTGGTTCTTTCGTCCGTTTTGCATGTGTGATGGATAGACATGGTGGGAACAAAATGTTTTTACCAGCAATAAATTTCAATGAAATTTTCTTTCCTTCCATGAGAGTAAATCCTGAGATGCATCCGTTTTGTACCACTCGACGCTGACGAGTGCGGCGTTTGATCCTTGAGGAACTTTCGCGATGGTCCAGAAAGTTCTACCATTTTTCGCATTCATTACAGTACTTGTAAGTCTAAATGAGATTGTATGAATTAAAAAATTACTGTTGTTCAGACAGGACTCGACATTATCAATCATAACTGCAACTTTCCTACTCTGAATACTTGCCTGCGCATCGATGACATCAACAAGATGAAGTTCAACGAAATGAAAAACGAGTGCGAAAAGTACGATCTGACAATGATGCCAGCAAAAACACAACATTTCGGAAAACTTCGGAGCATTTTGTGGTTCCGTTACGACCAAGTGACTCAATTACCTCTTGGTGTCCATGTTTCCAAGGCTCAAGAGCTTGCAAACATTAAAACCGTTACCGGACTCAAAGTTAAAGGCGCGGCTAAAACTGGATGGGTGATCTACAACTATTTGGAGGATAATTTGGCCCTCGTGCCTCTGGAAACCGAACTGCCGATTGTTTGTTGGTCTCCATTCAAAACGCGTCTGAAGTGCCCTCCGGACTTCAAGCTGATCTATCCTCGCTTGACATGCTACGGTGTCATTACAATAAATCGTAAGTTTTTAAGTTCAAATGTTTTTATTTACTTCTTCATATTACAGAACAACAACGAAAGTGGACTAACGACGAGTGTAAAAATGACTGCCGCAACAAAAAAAGCAACTTAGGAGCTTTCCATACACAGCAAGAGCGGTTGGACTATGTGAAGAAACTCGGTCTTAGATATGCGGCAAGTCTTTGGGTCGGCACACGATTTGAAGTTGATTCAAATAAGTACAAGGGTGCAGACAAACTTGCTGTTAGAAAAACGGCCTACAACATGGATGGCTCGAAATGGACAAATTTTAACAACGCGTTTACTGATGACGAACCGAACGCATACGGCGGACTCAGCGAAAACTGTGTTGAATGGCGGATGTGGCAAGGAGACAAAAAGTAGATAGGTGATTTTTTTGCACTTTGATTATCTTTTCAATTCTAGGTCATTCAATGATTTGACTTGCACTGATAAGCTCTCAGGATGTGTTTGTGAAACTGCGCCTGACCAGACAAATGTACAGTATTGACGGGAATGGATGGCCATGGCTTTCGTGAGTCGGAATTGTCGGATGTGTGTTTTGCTGTTACGTTTTTGCCGTTTTTGAAATATGATAAGAATAAACACAAATTATGTAAACTAGGGGGCCCCGTGATAAGCTACAGCTGGTCAAAAAGTGGGGGAAACTTCAAAAAGTTGAAATGGAAAGGACTCCGCAAGACCCCCTAAATGTGCCACGATTTTTACCAACAATAAATTTGAATAAATAACTTGTACCTTTCATTGGGATGCATCCAGGGACGCCCCCATTTTGTGCCACTAGGCGCCTACGAGTCCGTGTGAGGCTCCTGCAGAACTTTCGCGATGGTCGCGAAAGTTCTACTATTTTGTTCATTCGTTACCGTACTTGTAAGTCTAAATAAGGTTGTATGAACAAGACTAAATACTGTTGTTTAGACTGGACTCGACATCATCAATCACAACTGCAACTTTCCTACTCTGAATACTTGCCTGCGTATCGATGACAGCACCAAGATGAAGTTCAACGAAATGAAAAACGAGTGCGAAAAATACGATCTGACAATGATGCCGGCGGAAACACAATATTTCGGAAAACTTCGAAGCATTTTGTGGTTCCGTTACGACCAAGTGACTCAACTTCCTCTTGGTGTCCATGTTTCCAAAGCTCAAGACCTTGCGAACATTGAAACCGCTTCCGGACTCAAATTTAAAGGCGCGGTTAAAACTGGATGGGTGATCTACAACTATTTGGAGAATAATTTGGCCCTCGTGCCTCTGGAAACCGAACTGCCGGTTGTTTGTTGGTCTCCATTCAAAACGCGTCTGAAGTGCCCTCCGGACTATAAGCTGATCTATCCTCGCTTGACGTGCTACGGTGTCATTACCGAAAATCGTAAGTTTTTTTTAAGTTTAAAAGGTTTTACGTTATGTCTTCATACTACAGAACAAAAGGATTTGTGGAATAATGAGGAGTGTAAAACCGCGTGCCGCAACAAGAAAAGCAACTTGGGAGCCTTCCACTCGCAGCAAGAGCAATTGGATTACGTGAAGAAACTCAACCTTCAATGGAAGTCGAGTCTTTGGATCGGAACACGATTTGAACACAATTCGAATAAGTACAAAAACGAAGACAGAATTGCTGTTAGAAAAACGGCCTACAACATGGATGGATCGAAATGGACAAATTTCGAAAACGCTTTTGAAGACGATGAACCGAACGCCTACGGTGGAACCAGCGAAAATTGTATTGAATGGAGGACGTATCAGGGACCACAAAAGTAAGTTTCTGATTGGCATTCACACGTTGATTATGTTTACAATTATAGATCGTACAATGATTTGCCTTGTACCAATAAGATCGGTGGATGTGTTTGTGAAACTGCGCCGGACCAGACGAATGTACAGTATTGACCGTAATGGATATGTTGCTTTAAGATATCGGAATGGCCGTAAGCATATTTTTCTGATACTATTTTAGAGATGATAAAGTTTTTTTACTTGATTAATCAAAGCGCATTCAATATAAGACTAATTGAATTATAAACAACTCTTCTTATTGCCGCTCGAGCCTGATGATTCAGATCTTTCGAATGCTTTCATGTCTTCCGACATAAAATGCATTTTGACATTTTAAATTTCTAATACTTTATTATTATTTTACTCCGTATACACGGGTCTCCGGCCCCATGCAAAAACCGCCAAAAAGTGCGTACACACTCGGTTGAAAAAAGTAAATCCGAAGAAAACACATGAACATATTGGAGCCCTTCGCCTGAAGCCGGCACGGCACCTACACTCTTGAAAATCATTTTGGGCATTCGGTAGGATGTCTAGATGAGTATTCCTGAGTTTAACGGCATTTTATTGACTTTGGCGTCTTATACGATTTTTAAACCCCTAAAAACGGTAAATTTGAGCCGAAAATGACAATGGAGCCCTTCGCCTGAGATTGGCACGGTACCTACAGCCTTCACTCCAAACAGAGGCTTACTGTAGGGTATCTAGATGAGTATTCCTGAGTATT
>KB455169.1:157979-172285 GCA_000341325.1 Panagrellus redivivus | reverse complement strand
ATTTTTAATCGCTTATAACTTCTTTTGTGTTTATCGCATGCCGACGGTGGGTAGTCATGATCATAGAGGCTACCCGGAGCTAATAGATATCCAAACGAGAAAAAAAAAATTTCGGTTCGTTTTCGAGTAATTGCGGTTTAAAAGTCATCGTAATTTACCACCCTTATTACTCAAAAACTAATCGACCAATCTGTTTCAAATTTTGCCATAAATTAGATATAGATATGCTCTTTCTAAGTTGAAAAAAACGTAGTGATATCAACATCCAATAAAAAGTTATGATCAACCAAAAACTCGGTTTTTACAACTTTACAGGCATATTACTCGAAAACCAGAAGTCGGTGGCAACTACAGTTTGCGCCATAAATCTTAGATATTTCAGGGCTATCGAACGCGGTATAGCTCATATTAAAACTCCATCCCCAAATTTGACCCTTCCCTTGTGAGTCTTTTGGGGGCCCTATTGAGGTGATGGGCCGAAAGTAAACACCTCTATTTTTGAAACTATGAATAGTCTTGAGGCGGCAACAACGTTGTACTCAGAGTTTTTGTGAAGTCGTAAAAGAAAATTCCAGTTTTTCTTCATTTTCATTATCATTACCAGAATAATATAGGCACATCTTTAATCAATTATTTGGTGATTTAAAAAGATGGAACAAAATACTCTTTAATTCCCTTTTCAAACAAAACGAAACACTAAATTTCGAGGTTTTTCCAGTCCTACAAACAGCCTATCATTGGGGGGATGCTCCAAAAAGTCATGCGCAGACAAATATCAGTCTAAGCAACAACAAAGCCAGTAACACGTACGTTAACAGTAATCAAGGCGGGCGGGGTGATGTCAGTCAAACAAGTGCCACGGCGTCGCCTTTCGAGCTCAACAAGAATTTGAAGAATTCGTAAACGGACCAGCTGAGGGCTGTCGCGGGGACCTGATACAGCACTCGAGCTTGGATGCCCGCGGTGAAGCCGGCCATGCCGCGATGGTTGTAGATTGAGACGACAGCTTCTGTTATGCCTAGGAAGACACAGTTTTAATGATGGTTGAATGTAAAAGGGAAAAGTAAAGACGTACCTCTATAGCTGCTGGTAGCCTTCAGCAACACACTTCGGCACTGAATTTCTGGGGTTTGCTGCGTATTCAGAACGGTTTTGACGCAATCCAACGGTGTCGTGACGGCAGCGGCCAAACCACCGGCCATACCACCGGATATGAGATGCGATGTGGGGTCGTATTTGTGTTCTGGGTTGAGGAAATGTTGCCAGAATTCGTAGCCCATGAAGTGGACCGCTTGGAAGGGCACATTCATTATGAGCTGGGTCGAATAGGAGCGATAGAAGGCCGAGACGCCTTCAACCTTGTAGATACACCTCGCGCATTCGACACTGCTTCCATAGGGGCTGTACATCATCTGCATGCGCTGCTTGACGACTTCCGCCGGATTCATGACCAGGTCATGGCACATGGTCGCGACGATGCCACTGACACCATAGGCGAGGGTGTTGCCGTGACCGACTGTGTTACCGGTTAGAACTTGCTGAAATAGAGCAGCCTATAATCAAACCAGCAGTTTTTAAAGATAACCAACCTTTGTCTTCTCATAGACGGAAAAATACAACGCATGAGCTGGCATCGAACCCGCGGCGATGGCATTCACGCCGCGAAGTGGCCTCAGCCAGCCTTCACGTTTGATGATGGAAGCAACGCCATGGACGGGCGTCTTGCAGGCTGTTTCGGGACAAGGGCAAAGGGACTGCAATCTGGTCTTAACACTGTCGAGCGGAAACATTACACAATGCTCCGCGACGCCCGCTACCGCACCAGCGGCAAGATGCACCCAGACTGTCGCCGTTGGCGGGAGAGACTCGTACTCATCCTCGCAACTCATGTCATAGAGACTGGCGTCTGGAAGCACCTTCATTAAGGATACACAGTTTAAATGGATTAAAGGTATTCACAAAGGTGTCAAACCTTTTGATCATCGCAAACTCAAGTATAAAGATAAACCAATGTTGTTCAACATTCAAAACCAAAACGAAAAGTTAAATAGAACAGTTCAAACTCAACAAATTCCAACAATAAAGTTAAAAAGTAACAGATCATTCAGTTTTAACATCAGCGGGAGCGCCTTCCGAGGCAGTAGCGGCCTCAGCAGCCTTTCGCAGCGACTTTCTTGGAACAGGGCAATCCACTGGCTTGCTCTCGCCCTCAATACGACGGAACACGGCCGGATACGTCTTCCCTCCATTGCGTTCGACCTTCTTTCCCTCTTCGCTCGATGTGGCCAAATACGGGACGACAGGATCACTAGCCAGCTCTTCATCGGTCAAACGCTCGAACAGGCGATGCTCGGAGAGATGCTTGACCATCCAGAGATGCAAGTCCTCGACATCGGTGATTGTGTAGATCAAACCACCAACACGGAGAACGTAGGCGTATTCTTCCAACAATTCTGGGGTAATGATGCGCCACTTGTGCTTGGAACGCTTGAAATGCGGGTCGGGGAAGAGGAAGAACATCTTCGACAGCTGATGGGGTCGGAAGAAGTTGCGAAGGTACTTCATGGCGTTCGATCGCTGGCACCAGACGTTGTTGTATTCGCCAGGGTTGCGTGCGCGGAGGGCGATGATCTTGTCCCGGACGTAGTTGGAAACCTAACAACGTCGACAGTTTTATATAAAAATCAAAACCCAAAAGAAACCAACCTTTAACCGAATCTCCATGCCAAGCCCAAGCTTATCAGGGAACAACTTGGACAATTGTAGCAACATGCCACCGAAACCGCATCCAATATCCGCGAATTCGATAAATTTGCCTTTGCCGAAGTCGCCATAGTACTGGGTCAAGTCGAGACTGAAAAGAACGCAATATAGTGAAAGGACGTCAACAAGGTTGCAATCAGAGAACGTTGTTTTGAAATCAATAGTAAACAATATATAAAAAGGACAGGAAAGCGCGCAGAGCAGTTTAAAATCGACAAAAAACAAATAACTTACTCTTCCGGAGTCGCCGGGTACTCCAAATTATGGAAAGAATGGGGATTAACGTGTGCCCGCTGGCGGTAGAATCGTTTTCGCGGCATTGGAGGAAGGCCATCTTCGGCGGCCTTGGCGGCTTGCTCCGGGGTTTCACCCTCCGACTCGGTGCCAGCGTCCTCTGGAAATGCAAACAAGTAATGTTGTGAAATACATAATTGCAATTAAGAACCGATAGAAGGAAGATTGAAAGAAAAACGCACCATTTTCATCTTCAATTTTTGCATCGCCTTCGGCGCCCTGCTCGGGGAGATGCTTCTCTTCAGTCTGCGGTTCACCCATGATTGGTAGCCTACAAAGGGGACATCAATAATGCATTACGGAGTCTCAAAAGTGTGACTGATAGTCAGTGCAGGTTGCGCGATAGCATCATTGCGATCGATAACGGTTGGATGGTTGAAAGAAAGCGCGAACACTGGGGACAATTGGGTTGAATTGAACAATCGTCCAAAAATCAGCAACAGAACAGTCTGGGCACTGGAATCACGCGTGGTTTGGGGCCTGTGGGGACAGGGCAAGGAGCACATGGTTGATAAGGTTCGTGGGGAGCGTGAAACAGAGAACGAAAGTGTGTTTTATATGAGAAAGAGAAAAAAGAAAGGTAAAAAATGAAAGAAAAAATGCAAGCAGCAATCAGGCCGATCAGCAGGGAGATATATCGGGGCTTAGCGCGTATTCACGATTCCCAGTTTTAATTCTATTATGATAATCCGACCACCAGGACGCTATTTTTAGTATTAGCTGCTCAACAAAACCAAAACAAGCCAAGAAAGCGCACAACTTCTGCGAATATTACTCTCCGGTCCGAACTGCAATCCTTGGCAAACTGTCCCCAACATATATTTTACAAAATTACCATTTTATTACTTATTACTAGGTATAAAATTGCATCCTTAACGAGCAAGCGGCAGTTTTCTATCCATTGCTATATAACAACCTAATATTCACAACAGGACTTTCCTTTGGTTAAGCTGACGTGTCTTTGCGTTTGGCTATCATTTTGAAAGATCCAACGCAGCGTTTTCTTACAACAGTTTCTCCCAAGTTTTCATTTAAAATAATCTTTTAAGGGTCTCTTCCACCTCACCAGCACCATGTCGACCGCAGTGACGATCATCGGTACGAAAAAGCCTCAGTTTTGTTGAAAAATATATATAAAAACTCCCATTTTGCAGGATCTGCGGTGTTGGCGCTGCTGCTGGCTGGCTACTATGCCCAGCTTTACGGGCTGCCCCCTCCGCCACCGAAGATCGCTGGCATCGACTTGGGGACGACGTTTTCGTCGATTGGAATCTATCAGGCCGTCACGGGTGACACGGATATCGTCGCGGATTCGTTGGGCAAGCGATCTGTGCCGAGTGTCGTTGCTTTTTTGTGGGTCTTGGATACAATCAAGAACCTGGCAGTTTTAAAATGATAATTCCAGGCGAAATGGAACGGTGCTAATTGGGACACGAGCTGTCGAGCAACAGGAACACAATCCGAGAAACACAATTTACGATGCGAAGAGGTTTATCGGGAAAACTTTTGATGCTAATGATAAGCAATTTTTGGTATGTTTGCCCGGACATTCAAAGATTCAGTTTTATAAGTTTGAAGTTATAGGCCGATCTAAAACGCTACCCATTTGTCGTCAAACTCGATGAGGAGAATCGCGCTTTCTTCGAAGTCGAGTTGGATTCCGGCATTCGGAAACTGTATCCCGAAGAAATTGGCTCCCTGATCATCAAATATCTTCGAGATGAAGCTGAGAAGAAGTACAACACTGTGATTCAGCAGTTGGTCATCTCAGTGCCAGCGGAGTTTAATGAGGTTCAGAGGAATGTGACTGGGAAGGCGGCTGAACTTGCAGGTAAGATCGATCCCATTCCTAATGCAGTTTTGATTAATGATGAAATTTGAAGGAATGGAAGTCCGTCGAGTCGTCAGCGAGCCCACAGCTGCCGCCCTCGCCTATGGCCTTCACAAGAAACAAGACGTCGAATTCATCCTGGTCGTCGATCTCGGTGGTGGCACCCTTGATGTCTCTATTCTCTGGCTCCAGGGCGGCGTTTTCGTGACCCAAGCCATGGCAGGCAACAACCGTCTCGGGGGTCAAGACTTCAATGACCGTACCCAGCTCCACATTTTGAATGTTATCAACAAGAAGTTCAACACCCAAATCACCGACAAGGAAGACATTCAACAGCTTCGGCTAGCCATTGAAGCCGCAAAGATCAGGCTGACAACCTTCCCGACGACCACCATCAAGCTGAATCTGCAATCCATCGGCCATTTCGAGTATGAGTTAACCCGGGCCGAATTTGAAGCCATCAACGAAGACCTCTTCGCTTCCGTCGTTAGTCCAATTGAAGCAGCCCTGGCCGATGTCAATCTGAAGCCGTCCGATATCGATGAAATCGTCCTTGTCGGTGGTTCGACCCAGATTCCGAAAGTGAGACAAGTCGTCGGATCCTACTTCGGAAAGTCTGCCAACTACGGCATCGATCCCGTTCTCGCCGTCGTCACAGGTGCATCCGTCCAGGCCGGCGTCATCGGCGGCGGATGGCCGCTCCAAGTGACCGCCATGGAGCTGCCGACGACTCGGAGAAAGGTCCATCTCTACACGGAGATTAAAAAGGATTTGTGATAGCTTCAAGCTGTCAAGTGCAACTAATTTATTTAATTGGTTTTAATTTTACGGGTTTGAAAGTTTTTAATCAAAGAGTGGTCAAAGTTGGTTGTGTTAAAAGTACATAGCAATGCGTAGTTCATATCAAAATAAATGCTTATTCAAGAAAATTCAGACTGTTTTAACCAAATGAATAGACTTACGGTGATTCACGTATTTTGCGAGTGCAATCGTCCGATTATAAGATCGGAGATTACGAAAATGAGTAATAACCATGCGCAAGTGTATCGACGTGAGTCCGGCCTTGACCAGCTGCCGATCCGTCAGTTTTGAGTATAAAACAGATATCCGACAACCAGTTCATCCGTCGGATACAACCATGGCGTTGTTTCAATCTATTTTGGTGCTGGTGTTGTGCCAGCTGGCAATAAGTCAGGACGATGTTTTGTTTGATTCGGCTAATATGGACCCCAAAGCTGTGAGTTTAGATACATACGGCAATTATTCCAGTTTTACTTTTATTATTTTGATGTGAAGAAAACTAGATGACATCCTCGACCTATACAGTTTACCTACCAAAATGGCTTTATAGACCCAAATCTACGACGCCCTCATCCCCTCCTTCGAAGGCAAAGAAGGCGTCGATTCCTTCTTCACCGGCCTTATCCAGCTGGGTGAACTTCAGCGACAACTTCTGGGTGTTCGTGATGTATGTTTCCCATGCAATATCTTTCTTGATAAACTGCATATCCAGTTTTAGCACCCCTTAAGAGAATCCCCTCGAAAGCGTTTCCGTTCCTTTCTCGGTCGAGAAAACCCGCCAATGCAGGCACCGTACCTCTTCCAAGGCGATTTGATCCTCACAAAGGACCAAATGAACGGCCTGATCAGCAGTGCCAGGCAAGAAGTCGCCGAAAAGGCCGGCGTTCCCGTGGAGGAACGAGCCAAACGCGCGTTGATTCCGCACATGCATAGGCGGTGGAATCAATTTCCGATACCATATACCGTTGACGAGGATGGTGAGCTTATTATGCCAGTCTATACCAATGAACAGTCTAAAACAAATGCATTTTATTCCAGTCGACCTCGCCGTCGTCCAAGCCGGCTTGGCCCAATGGTCCGACAATACATGCATCTCCTTCGAACATAAAAAATTCATCACAAGAGGCATCAAATTCGTGTACAGCCATGGCTGCTTCTCCAGTCTCGGCATGACTGGCGGAGTTCAAACCATATCCATCGGTCGCGGTTGTGGTCTTGCCGGTATTGTGGCCCATGAAGTCGGGCATGCCCTCGGGCTACACCATGAACAGGCCCGCTATGACCGGGATGACTATGTCAGAGTGCTTTTTGAGAACATTGACGATGGCATGTACAGTGCCTTCGTCAAACACAAACCGTTCGATATGGTCACGCATGGAGTTGGTTACGATTATGGGTCTATCATGCATTATGAGGCTACTGTAAGTAACTTTTGAACTAAATCTCACTTCCACCAGTTTATTTAGGCATTTAGTCGCGGATTCTTCGACGAATCAGAAACCATTTCAACCAAAGACCCCAACTTCATCGACACAATCGGTCAACGCGAAGCCCTCTCCTTCAAAGACATCAAAAAGGTCAACTTTGGCTACTGTAACTCCACCTGTAGCACCAAACTCGACTGCCAAAACGGAGGCTACATCGATCCGAAGAACTGTTCCGCATGTAAGTGCCCAGATGGCTTCGGCGACAGAATCTGTGATAAGCTGATCAGGTCGGAGCGATATTGCGGAGACCAAGTTCACTATGCTCGTCATAATGAAAAGACATTAGCTCAATATGGCGATGGCAACTGTTACTACATCATCAAAGCCCCTCGTGGGTACAAGATTAAGCTGAACATTGACACTGTTCATTTCAACAAATGGACAGCCTGTGCCGATGAGTATGTGGAAATACGTTACGGTACTGATTTGGGAGCAACTGGCGCGAGGCTATGTAAAAACAAAATTATCAAAGAGGAGCAGATCAGCAAGACTAACAAGGTTATTGTCATCTACAGAGCTAAACGGCGGACGAGGAACTTTAGTATCAGGTATTCTCTGACTAAAAAGAGCTTTTGATTTTGTAATAACAATAAATGAACGTCTATACAGTTTAAAATTTAATAAATTGTCGGTGCATGAATGCCATTAGCTAACGGTTGACAATTATCGAAGGGATCCAGTACAGTTTAAAAAAATTATTATTAAAATCTCTTAACACCAATCAAAACCAATAAACATATCACAGTTAACGGATGGGTTACTCGTCACTCGCATTAAATATGTGGGAAATCTAAAGCACAAAAAGTGAATATTTGGCATCGACGATCAACGTTTTTCATTATTTTTGGCGGCTTGGCTAGCATAATGTACGCGTTTTGTTTCAATGGATTTGGCCGGAAATGAGTACAAATCGTGGAATGCCGCTTTGGCGAGATCTTTCGGCGTGCAATCGAGGGTTGCCAGGTTGCTCAGACAGGAGTGAACGGCGCCGACGGTGGTACACGCGAGAAGGCGTGCTTCGAGGGTTCGTAGGAGGCCGAGGGCAAAGCGGAATATGACCTTGTTGCCCTCGAGTAGGTAGGCATCGAATATTGGGAGGTACAGGTCGTGGGAGAGGACGTCGACGAAGATGGTCAGGAACCATGGCAATGTGAACAAAGATAGATCGACATCGAGAGCTTTGAGATGGTGGTGGACCTTTGGGACCCACTCCTGGACCAAGTCCATCATGACTTTTTGGTCCGTTATGGCACCATGAAGGGTGTTGGTGTAGTAGCCGGGCGGTTGGAGGTATTCGACGACGCTGACGAGGAACCAGAAGGCGTCGTCTTCGCGGAGATACAGCAGAGCGACGGCGGCGATGCGATTCAGGCCTTGACAGTATTCGACGGACTTGCAATGGAATCGGAAGGCGTAGAGGACTCGTTTCAGGGCTATCATCTTATCCGAGTTGACATCAGTAAAGTGGATATTGTTCGGCAGGGTCCGAGCTAAGTCCAAATCGATCTGTCGCAGGGAGCCATCGGTCGCCGGATTCTCGAGCTTGTCGGCCTTCCGAAGAAGACACTCATAATACCCTTTCCCGGCATCAGCTTGAGCATCAGCCACGTGAATCTGGACCAGACACTTCCAAACACGTGATCGATACGTGTGCGGGACGCCCTGTCTCACGAGGGCCTTCAAATCAGGGGATGACGCAAGCTGGACAGCAGAAGCGTGATTCACCAGGAAGCAGTCCCATTTTTGGAGCCAGTCAAGGTATTGTTTGCTTTCTTCCTGCAAAAAAACACATCAATATGACTCAAAAAACGAAAAATGACAGACAGTTTGTATGTTTTTCAATATCTGATACGACAGATTCTTCAGCTGCGCAGCTTTGTCCACAATGACCTCACTCGATTCGGAAACAGTAAGCTGGGACGGGGTCGGCTGTTCGGCAGGGGTTCCAGCGATGGAAGTTTTGGGAGACCCGAACTTTGGTGGCCGTATGAAGAATCCAAGGGCATCAGTTTCGGAGCCTTCAGCGGTGGAGTTCAGAATCACGGATAAGCTGGGGCGCTGGGGGCTGATGGCATCGGTGCGGTGTTGGAACTTGAGGGGGCGGTTGACGTCATCGATGAGTTCTTCGATTACGGTGGGTGACAGTTCTGAAGACAGAAAGGTATAACCAGTTTTCTTAAACTACCGTAACTCACTTTTCTGTGCCTCTGCAAACCCATTCCGCACATGATTCAAGACCATCATGTATCTGCTCTTCAACTGATAAAACCACGCCTCAATTTCGAAGTTCTGCCGAATAATCTTCCGCTCCCTGGCTTCCAGGCCATCGACAATGTGTTGCAATTCGAGCACCTCATTGTTCAGGAACTTGTTTTGGCTCTCATAGCCCAAAACGAGATCCCTCAACTCATAAACATCGTCAACATTGACCTCTTCCGTCAGAATCCGCGTCGCCTCCTCAGGGGACAGACCTCCATCGACGGGGATAGCTTCCGGAATGCCGATATCGCCCATATCTGCATATGATTGACGATGTTCGCGATGGCGCTTTTCCATGTCGTCCTGGGTTTCGCACATCTTCATGATCAACTCATCTTTCGTGATAACACTCGTCTTGAAGGCATCTATCGCTGTTTGGAGATGTTGATTCTCTCGAGTTAGGGTCTTCTCAGTTTCACGGAGTGATGAAACTTCTCTTTTGAGTTCTGCATTGCTGATTTGAAGATTGGTCAGCTTGCTTTCGCGTTCTATGATGAAGTTGAGTTGCTCGATTTCGCTGATGTTGTGGACTTTCATCCTGGAATTACGGTAACTTTCAATCAAAAAACGTAAAATTTGATCAAACTTACACAGCATCCCGTTGATTATGGGCCGAAACCAGCGCATTCCGAAGAGCACAGACCAAATCCTGATTCGCGGCGACTTCATCGGTCAATTCATAGCAACGGTCTTTCAAGTCTTCGACCAGGGCAGCCAATTCGATGCATTGTTCACACTTTGGCTTGATCTTCTCCCGTGAAGCGAATGACGGCAACCGTATTGATCTGCGAGCTTTACCGATCGCCTTTTTCGCGTCTTCTTCCAGGATCGAAGCCCGAGACTGAGTGCCGTCGGCGATCTTTGACAAAACGCGTTCTGCCGATTTTATGAGATCTCGATTCGGGGCAGCTGGAGGGACAGATGGTAAGTCAAAGCTTGAGGCAATCAGTTCGCCATCAGTGCCGAGATAGAAGCGGGTATCGGACTGAAAATTTAAGCAAATCATAGTTACAGTATACTGAGCCAGTTTGAGCCTTACCGGATGCGAAACAGCCCCACCAACAGGCGACATGGTAGCCGAGGTCGAAGTCGATGGAGTTTCCTCCGGAATCGTCGTAACAGCATCGACAGCATGGAGGGTGGACAGTTTTCCGAGATTGGACAGGTTTGAGTGCGATGCGGGCGACATTATTTCCTACAGTTCGCAAAACTTGCAACAGTTTATATATAAAATATGTATTAACTCACAACATTCAATATGCTATCCACATTTTCCCTCTCATAATGCCGTCGGCGATTGTTCTGCAAGAATTGGAGCCATTGGGCGCGCGATTTGTTGTCGAGAGTCTCGAAGATGTGTATTTCGCCATTTGCACTGCAAATGTGAACTTTTTATATATTTTTCTTCTTCCAAATAGACAAAGCACAACTCACTGAATCTCAAACTGCCCCTTATGCCTCGGATCAAACGTAAAGGCCGCCCCGGAGAGCGCTATCCGTCCGACGCATGTGATATCGGTCGCCGCTTTGAACCAATACAAAAACGGCGAATCCGTGTCCAAAACGAACCAATATTTCTTTTTAGTCGGACCGCCGATGCTTCGATGTTCTTGCTGGAAGAAGGGAAACAGTTTTAACGGCTGACTGAGCTAATTATTAACAAACCTTGAGCAGATATCCCGATATTTTGTCGGGTTTGGCGGAAACCGTCGGTGGTGCCATGTTTTGCCGGCTGCGATGCGGCATGACAACAACCCTGACACCCGTGATTACCCGAGGAAGGAAACAGCAGCAAAGGGGGGAATATGTGGCGTTGAAGCTGCGAATAGTATGAGTCACATCCAGTCAGAGCAGGACGACCACGACCGCCTCAGGCACACGCGCAATCGAAATCGAACGCAACGACAACAAACAATCGACTGCGTGCGTGTGTCCGCTCTCGTCGTCGCCGTATCCTCTCCTTCTGCTCCTAAATTGAGCTGATGAAATAATACGAACACGAGGAGGAGTATCCAGAACGTGAAAAACGACCGCAGTTCGGAAGAAATGTCGGAAGAAAAGAAAAACATTCACGGAAAAAGGCCCAAAGGGGGGTGTTTATTTGGCTACCTTACTTGGTTGACTGTGACTTCCGTGGCCCGATCCCCCTTTTTAAAAGTTGGACCAACACTCCTTGGTCTCTCCCGACCGAGAACAGTGATTTCAATGAAAAACCTATTGTGCTTCCCGAAATAAAAACCTAAACAAACGCAAAGTGCACTACGGCCGCTGATGGCTTTGATTACACAAAGTTTTCCCGCATGTTCAATGGTGCCTCGAGTCCTGAAAGTTGACAGTTACATTGATCTGACTTCTGTTGGACTTTATGGTTAGTCGAAAAGAAAAAAAACTTGATTTGCCTTTTTTACGTGGATTAAATCAGACTTGAAAGAAAGCAAGCATATATGCCAGCCAGCCCATCGCTTTGTTGCTTTCTGCGAGAGAGGCAGGACCCGCCAGACGGCGAAAGAAAACACCTCTCGTCGGGTGGGAATAATGCGTCATCAATACTGAAGCGGCTTCAGAAAACTCGTGACAGTTTTATTTGAAAAAATTCACCGAACTACTTTTCTATTTGTATAAACATAGATTGTTACATTTTCGGCCATACTTTATCAAAATTTTGTAAAAAGATTCAAAATTTGCCTCTTTTTTTGCAAAGAACGTGTTTATGCTGCAACAGAGCAGCCCTACCGAACTGCCAAATTTCAAAAAAGTATTGCATAGAATAGCTATTTTGCAATTCAATTCAATTCAATTTATTCACTATATCAGGTCCTCTTGGACGTAGTGCCCCTGGAACTCCTTCCATGTATCACAATTTACAACAGTTTTCCAGTCAATGCGCTTCTCGTTCATCATTCTTCCGAGGGACTTGTCGAGGCTATCACACCATCGGGTTCTTGGTCGTCCGAGGGGTCTCGTTTTTGCGGGATTCCAGTACGTTAAGCTATTTTTATATAAAGAATTGTTATATGTAGAACATTTTTGGTTCTTGTTTTTAAAGGGAAATCGATGCTCAACAGCGACAAAATACTAATTAGTCTGTTGGTACTTTCTGGAATCAAATGCCATTTATATTGTAGTTTTAATAGTTAGTAAAAGCTAACATTTTACGCACTCTGATACAGAATTAAAAGAGATTTAATTACGAAAACCGTTGAATTACGTAGGAGTGAACAGCTAATTATATATAACCCTACGTCCGTTTAATGTCAACATCCGTTAAAAAATTGTGGTTTAGTTTTCAAAATTTTGGAGATAAAGATGATGCAGTTTTTTGTTAAACAGTTTCTGTTTGTTTTTAAAAGCTTAGTCAATAGAAGTTATTTTAACTATCAAAAACTCAGTACAACCTTTATTTATTCACGTAGTGCGTACCTGGCACCGACAAACACCTGCTAAAAGTCAAACAAACGCATGGCAAATGGTACTGTAGAAAATGTAGTCTTATGAATGCTATAAAAGCAGGTCTAATTTTTCTAGTGATTCAAATCAGCGAACTACCACGCATTCTGCGCTATAGAGGTATGTTGTTCGTATCAGTTATCATCATTGGCTTAATTGCTCGTACCCATGCTCAAAACATGGTGGGATGTGAGTTTTTATAAAGTTCATAAACCGTAATAAAATTTGTTTTAAGTTTGCGACGGTGGTTTTTGCCCTCCAGACTCTACTTGTGCCGCCGATGGCATGTGCTACACCAACCCAACGAATACAGACTGTGAGCCATCAACAGCCAAAATATATCGTAAAATAAAACATACTTTTTAGGCGCCGATGTTGCTGCAAACTGCGCAACATTGACGGCTTACTGTACCAACCCAATATACTACGACCTTATGACCGAAAAATGTCCCAACACTTGCAACAGATGCGATAGCCAGGGCTGCGCCAACGCCGATGCTGAGGCTAAATGCGCTGTTTGGGTGTCGAACGGATTCTGCACAAACGCCTTCTACACGGATGACCAAAAGCGAGAACATTGTGCGAGAAGCTGTGGATTGTGCTAAAGGATCAAGATCGACAAACTTATGCATGACATGTTTACCTTCTATGATACTGACAAAATAAAACTATATTTTTTTTTCAATTGGTAAACATAATAAAATGTGCTGCTGTGGTTAGGAAATATGGATCAAGTGCTTGTGACCGGGATATCAAAACGCAACACCAATAATAACAGCTTCCATGGCCATGTGTTCACAACGTTTTTGAACCTAAAATTTGAAAATATAGTTCAAATGCAAATCGCTGGGGTATCCGAACGCAATTTCGCGGCTCCGACGCCACTTCTGCCAACATTCCAGAGGAATGCCGACAAAAATGACCTCGGAACCGCGAAATTACGCCCCATTTTGGAGAACTGCTTACTCGAAGATCTCTTTTTCGTAAAAGACGGGCGTCATGTAATAGCCATTGCATGGGACCTTTCGACGTCGGGTCACGCATCCGTTGTAGATGTTGCGAAGGTCTTGGCGCCAGTGGAGGTGGCCGCTCTGTGAGTTGTTGATAAACATTCCACCGTAGTAATCGCACAGAACTGAAAAGAGGGTACTGTAATCATGAATAAGTGAAAGATGAGAAGTGACTTACATTCGAAGCATTCGATAATTTCAGCCTTCAATTGTCGGCGGCCATTCGGGACTCGGCCCTTCTGTTCCTTGACGACGGTCGATGGCATCCAACTGTTCTTGAAGTCGATTGGTCCAAAGAGAGCTTCGCCGATGTCGTCGACGAATCGTTCGAAGTTGGCGGCGACAAACTCTTCAAGGTAGGATGTCTCACGATGGGTGGCGATTTCTTCGAGGCTGATGTGCGACGGCACTTTG
>KB455169.1:130475-157969 GCA_000341325.1 Panagrellus redivivus | reverse complement strand
ACCCTCGGCGACTGCTGGGGCCTCAACTGGTTCTTCGGTCTCCCGGTCGAAGACGTCCCCACCGTCGCGCCCTTCACCGCCGTCACTGGCGGCATCACGGGTGTCACGGGTGTCACCGGAAACTGCCGTTGCCAATGCACGACGCCGTTCTAAACTACCATACAAATGGATTCTGACTCGTATTGCACCCATTGTTGTAATACAACCATGTAAATGTCGGATTTCGGCATTGTAGATGTAGATAAAAGTCAAATAAAACTGTTTTTGGCTAAAACTTTAATTTGGCTGTTTACAAAAGCGAAACATTGTTAAAACCGAAATGCTTTCCTATGATTCTCAAATACCATTCGGAAAACTAAGTAAGATTGTAGGACTATAATACCTAGAGTACAACACATTTTTGTCAGTTTGCAGAAATACATTTCCAAAAGAAAAGCAGTTTATTCCAGTACAACAAAGTAAGCTGAACTTATGAAACGTAGTTTGAAACATTTCGACACAAGCCAATTGTGTTTATCAAAATCACGTAGTTGTTCCGTTTATAAAAACAATGGGTGTTTTACGGTTGGAGATTCTATGTAAACTAAAAGACACTTGTCGCCGGTACGACCGAATGACATAAATTGTCATAAGTGGATTTGCCACTGGCAAAATGGAAAACGTTGTAAGAGTCACAGTGGATAGCCATGGAACCAAAGTTGAAAGTACAAAGTTAAGCAGAATGCAACCCAGTGGAACTATGCTTGTGATTGCAATGACAGTAACTTGAAGTACCATAGTTTTCGAAACTTGTCGTTGAATTGATTTTTCTGTTGAGGACGTTGAAGCCTTTTTTTGAAGATTTCGATAGACGAGAAAGTTTAACAATGGCATGAAAACAAAACAAATTGAAATGTCTAGAAATGCCATGCCTATGCAAAATTGCATTCCAGTGTGAGTGAGCGTTAACGGCAAGCATGCGTAATCAACACCGTCATGGCGCGATCTCAAGGCTTGCAAAATGTCTTCCGCGCAATCGGGGGATGTTTTCATTGTGAGGTAGTAACCGACACTGATGACCAGTACGGCAATGGAGCTCGGTATCAACATTAAAAAATAAATGGTCCCAGTGACGACAATCTGTCGAACAATTATCAAATAACGATAGACAAACTGTGTGGGCACGAACAAAATGAGAGCGTAGAGGCTAAATACCCAAAGTGTTGTGATCAGATCAGCCTGTTGACGTGTCGCTCGTGGTATGCCCAACGGGACAATCACTGCGTTATCACCGACCGTTTCTATTTTCTGAAACATTGCGTTATATCCATGATTTAATTTTTAACGCTGATTTCTTACCGTTTGAGAAATGCCAGACATGAAAGCATAAAAGATCTCAAGTAAACAGTTTTGGATTAAAATTCGACAGTACGGGCGCATTTCAGGCTTAGTATAATTTTTAATGAAATACAGAAGAATTGCGTTGAATCCGACACCAAAAACCATTAAAACAATGTGAATCCAATACAAAACAGTGTACATCATTTTGTTTAAATAAAAGTTTTAAATGGAAATACCAACCGCTGCAAACAATCTGGTCGAGCAAACTGATGTTCATAAGTAATTGCGGAAATTGCCCACGTTTCTCTTTAATGATTGTGGTCATTGTTTTTCAAATGTAAAGGATAAACGGTAAATGTTTACGATTGAACTTTTCAGTTTAGAAAGGCTCCTTTTTATTTCCGGTACAACTTTAATTTTAATCACCTACATTTTGACAAAAGAAACTCAACGACCGATCAAGCTACTTTGATACAATACAAATATCGTGTTCTTTAACTTTTTTGTTGAAAACATAAATTATAATTTTCTGGGTATTTACATACTGCAGAATACATTCAAGATGTGAAAACAACACCAGCACACACCAAGTACACGAACAATGCAAAATGTTAATTTCGTGACGTCATTCGATTTTCAGAACCACTTATTTTCGATTTAAGAAAAAAGGATAGACAATATTTTCGATACGGTACAATAAAAAACAACATGCTTAAAGAGTCAATAGTACCATGTATAGAACCACAAATGACCAAAACATTAACAAAGTTGCTAAGATTTTCTATTTTCAGTAGGAAAATGTACGCTGCAATTGTCAATGGCAAAAATATAGCAAGAATTAACAATGATGTCTGAATGACGGTCGATATAAAAAGTGATTTAGACGGTTTTGAAAAGATGACCGTTTTAGTGTTTTTGACGGAATAGACGAATGCACTTGTCATTAGCACAAGGACAATTGTAAAAAAAGTTGTGCCAATAGTCGCAAGAACGATGACAATATCAGCCACGGTGTCAACTTTGGTAAAACAAAACAATGTGGGTTCATTGTAGTAGTTTTTGATGGCGCCGTGTGCTTCTGTTTCGGCGATAGCAATGATTTCGTCGTGAGATGCATTTGAAACACTCCGCATGCCGAAGAAAATAATACTGCTAAAGACTAAAGCAAATAGAAAGTTGAAAAACAAAATGTATTTGTTGTCGAAGATGTCCTGATATCGGGAATGAAATACGTGAACGTATCGATTAATGATGCTCAAAACGATGACGCAGATTGTGTTGAAGACACCGATGATAAATAACATCGTACAAATAAGGAGAAGAGTCGTTGTCCCAGAATTACGCAGAATACCACCCTGTAACAAAAGAGTTTTACAAAATGGTATGTGTCATAACTAACTCACCATAAATACACAGTAATGCGGTGGTAAAAACACTGGATTTCCAATAGTAATTAGCACTGAAGTGAAACAACCCATAACGTTTTGATTTAGTAAGTAATATTTGAAGCTACCAAGCGACTTTGATTTTGTAATAATGACGTAGTTAGAAAATATACCAACAAAAATTTCAAAAACTAGTAAAATTAGATTAAAGATAGTCTTGTCATGAAATATTGGAGAAACTTCTATCGCCGAAGCTAACATTTGCTGTCGATAGTCCTTCGCCGACTGTTCTATGAAAGATTTACAGGTGTAAAAACATGGTATGGTCCATAACTATCAAAAATGAATGCAAAAAGTGTGTAGTTACTTAAAGTTGCAACCGTCGGGCTAACACCTGTATGCAGGAATGATCAAAGTTGAGAATTGGGAAGCAAAAAGTAAAATACGAAGAAAACTAAGCATTTATTATGGGTTTAATAAAAACAGGTTTGTACAATAAGTTATGTAAATACAATCGATGATTACAAAAGCTTCTTTAACTCCCTACGTAGAATCTTGCCAGCCGGACTCTTCGGAATAGCATCGACGAATGAAACACCGCCGTTGAGCTGTTTGTAGTGAGATACACGTTCGGCGACGAACTCTTTGACAGCATCCTCCGTCAGGGATTCAGACTTTCGAACGACAAATGCCTTTGGCACTTCGCCTCGGCGGTCACATGGCACTCCAATCACGGCGACGTCCAAAATTTCCGGATGTTCGTGCATGAGGTGCTCTAATTCGGCCGGGGGCACTTGATAAGCGCTAACTTTGATGAGTTCCTTTAGTCGGTCTTCAATGAAGAGATGTCCTTCATCGTCGAATCTTGCCATATCGCCAGTTTTGAACCATCCTTCATCGTCGAGGCAGTGAGCCGTTTCCTCAGGGCGGTTATGGTAACCCTTCATGATGAGAGGGGATCGGACCCAAAGTTCGCCGACAGCATTGGTCGTTGTGAGAACTTCTTTTGTATCGATATCGACAATCTTTGCTTCATAACCGGCAACGAGCTGTCCGACGGATGCAGACGGTGTGACTTTGCCAGGGCGGAGGCAGGGGAGTGAAATTGCGAGAGACGATTCGGTCATTCCATAGCCCTGGACGACATATTTGATGTTTTTGTGGCGCTTTTGAAGGGCTTTTCCGACATCAGAAGCTAGGGGAGCGCCACCGCTGAAGACGGCCTGAAGGGAGGAGATGTCGTAGTTGTCAACGGCAGGGTGATGGGTCAGGGCCAGGGCGATGGGCGGGGCGACAGCGATAAAACGCAGCTAAAACAATGAACTTATGATTTGAAATTGAAATTGTTATCAAACCTTGAAGTCCTGGATGATCTTGAAGAATTCCTCAGCTTTAAAAATACTCATAACAACAGCCGTGCCACCTTGAAGGATACTCTTCAAAAGCATGCCTTGTCCAAAGATGTGGAAAAATGGCAACAGCAGGAGCTCATTATCAACTTTAGGTGTGTATGGAGGGTCCAAGAAAGGGAATTCTTCATTTTTGAATTGGATGGCGACATTGTCAATCAGTGAAAACAAGTTTTTCTGCGTTAACATGACGCCTTTAGGCAGCCCAGTGGTGCCACTGGAGTACGGCAAACAGAATAGATCGTCTAATCGTGCCGCATCCACCCGATTATCTAATGATGGCAGCGTTTTCACGACATCTGAGAAGTTGGTTTCGTCCCCGGTAGCGACACCATCAACAATGATAACCTTTTCCAAGCTTGTTTTAGGTCGTGCCGCGGCAGCGACGGGTGCCAATTTATCATGGACGAAAAGCACCTTCGATTTTGAATCATTTAATTGGATGATCAACTCTGCCGGAGTAAAAGATGCCGAAATTGGTGAAAACACACCGCCAATAATGGTAGTTCCGAGGACAATGGCCGCGGTATCGATTGAATTCGGCATTAGCACACTGACCGTGTCACCGCGCCGGACCCCCGCATTGTAGAGATATGTGGCAATGCTGAGGGCATTGACGTAGACATCACGGAAGGTTCGTTGTTTAGATGGGTCGTGGGCGTTGATCTAAACATCCAACATTACTAAATACACAAAAAAGACTTCAAAACTCACAAATGCCGCTTTTCCAGGGTTCTCAACAGAGTGCTGCCAAACTTTTCCGAGCAAATACTTGGCGAAACAAGTATATTTCCCGTTTTCAGTGGCATCATAAAACTCATATGGCGATTTGTGCACCAATGTTCGAACACTAATCGTAAAAACTGGCTTCCTACATGGAAGTCGAGAATGGAAAACGTTTGATCGTAGAGAAATTCGCATTTTCGCACAACAAGAAATCAATTTGAATCACCGACAAAAGATGTGAATAACAAGAAAGAAGTAAAGTCTAGGCTCTGACTAAGGTTCTCAAAGGTTTGAAAGACGCTAGACGCTATGGGCGGTCCCTCTGTAACGGTATTTGAGGAAGTGTCTGCCGGCGATCGACCTAGACCACACAAATTTTGTAGCTGTGATGGGTCGGAGGGGTGTTCGTGAGAAAAGGGCCCTGAGGGGTACAAAGTTCAAACAGCACGAGGAAATACGTTCTAGTCGGAACGAATACACTGGAGGATGGATATAGGATTCATTTTATGTAGTTTAGAAGGCTGTTGTGATGCGTTTTTTTGTTTGAAATTGAGCTAACGGGATGGTCATTGTACTTTGTCCGAGATTTTTTGGTGCTTTCTTTTCGCAAAACGTGATTTTTCGAAATATTTATTAGAACAACTTTTGGTCATTTTGTCAAACTTTCAGTTCTTTTACTTTTTCGAAGTTATATCAAAAAACGTCTTTTTTCCATCAAAAACCGGTAAACAAACAACTGACTTCACTCTTCGACCTACTGTCAACAAAATGAACAACTTCATTGGATTGAAAGTGAACAAAAAACATGTACATTCATTGAAAAGCGTTTTCCTTCCAATCGTAAGTAGTCATACAACACGTGCGGTTAACAAAGTTGCAAAAAAGTCTTGATATTTATGATTTTCACACATATTCGTTGATTCAAAAGTCAAAAAGCAACATGACATTGATAATGGTGTGTTTCAATTGATCGATTTTCGCTTAAAACCGTTAAATTTAAATAGTATTGACAATCAATGAAACGGCGTCCTTTCCGATTCCATGCTCTGCAAACTCATCGTATGCAAAAACGGCACTCCAGCTCGGCCATTCATCTTCATGTGTGCGAAAGCTGCATCGTGCCCAGCAATAACGATGCTGAAATACAAATATTATAAATATTGCCACATTACTCATGCCATGGCCATGGGTATCACATGTTTACATGTTTTTACGTCAAAACTTAGGCAATTCGTGCTAAACAGCAGGTGCTAACGTTGCGACAAACATGAAAAAACATACTTTCCGTCACCGAAACCATAACAGGACGTGAGCGCTGTGCCTGTGGGTGACGCTTCATACCATTGGCATCCTGAATCTTGTTTATATTTGATGTGAAAAAAGGCTAAAGGAACAAGATATACTTACGGCTATCATCGACTGACCATAATCGAATAGACTTATCGTCACCACAGCTGAGCAGAAGTTTCTTGCAGGTTATTGTTTGGGGCAGGAAAACGGCACAACGAACGGTTTCGCTATGGCCTTTGAGGGTTGCATATTGTTTTTGTTGACGCATGTCGTAAATCTAAACATATAAAAAACATTAAAAGTTTGTGTTTTAATTTTTTTGTAAATGTATAAACCCACAGTAATGTCACAACCATCACCATTAGTTCCACCACTTGTCGTGGCACAAAACCTGCCATCATTAGACAGGCTACAGTGATACTGAATATGGCTCTTAATTGGAAACTCTTTCACAATCTCAAGACTAGATGAGTCATATATCCGTGTTATCCTGTCCTCAGAGGTTTGAACCAATAATTGGGTGTTGGGAATGCGGGCAAGATGTGTCACTAGGTTACGGTTGATGCTCTTTTCCAACAGTGGTTTGGTGGATTCGACGTCGAAGATTCGGACAAAGGTGTCGCGAGAGCCGGTGGCTATTTGGTTGTCTGAAACAAAAACTTTATTAAAATCAGTTTTAAAGTTATAGAAGAGTTTACCAAGCAAGTTACAAACTGCCGTAACAGGCCCGTCATGCTGATAAGTTTGCTTCGGTTCATCGCTATTGAAAGCCCAGAGTTTTGCAGTGTGATCCCGAGATCCACTGAGTACAAAATGCTTAGTTTGGGAGAGTTTGTATGCTACCTACAATTCAATATTTAGCCACAAATTGCATAATTACAAGCAAAAAAACCAACTTTCGTCACAGATTTAGTGTGCCCCCTCCATCGGGTTACCATTTCACCAGTGTCAACATTTATGAGGCCTACCGTCTGTAAAGGGTTGTTTGAACGTCGTAAGGTTTCTTACGTAGAAAGACGCAAATTACCGTATCAGAACTGGCAGTAAGAATCATACCAGGCCGAACCGGACCAATTGAGTTTATCGTGTCTGTGTGCACTGGGTTTCGAATTATTGGTAGTTTGCCATGAAATGTGGCGGAGCGGCATACTCTGAACAAAGAATGATACATTTTTCTTTATTAAAACCCAAAAAATAAAGTGTTAGAACTTAAAACTGAAATTTTTGCAAATTTGAGATCTGATACAAAAAAATTCAAATTATCAGGAAAGGTTACGTTTCTTAGAAATTAAATTTTTGCATTGTATTTTTTCTAATATTAGAATCCAAAATTGTCAATTTAGCGAAAATTGAATTCTAATACAAACTTTTTTGAAAGTTATTAGAACTCATAAGTGGCCCTTTTTACAAAATTAATGTTTTAATACTTTTTTAAACTTTACAAAACTCACGTTGGTGGATGCTTGACAGCACGTGCTAGGAGATCGGTGTCATCCGCCGTGGACACCGCGGAGTAAGCGCTACCCATATTGCTCTAAAAAAAAGGATGGGAAGAAAGTGCACTGCCTAAGGGCACAACAGCAAGCACGACACTTTTGGTTGCTTCGTTAGCCTAAAAACAAGAAGCGGACTGAATGGCAAATGCACAAGGTCTCTCTCGAACGGGGCTAAGCTGCCAAGCTGGCTTGGTCGCGTTGGTCACGTCGTTTGGCACCACCTTTTCGGGGTGCAGGCTTTGGTTAGCTGAGCTCTCGTGGGGGCAGTGACAGCCTACCTACTCCCGAGGTGAGCCCCTTTTCCTGCGCAATCAATAATGCCGTCATCCGGGTGGCACTTTTTGGATAGAAGGCAAGGAAGGCTTTTCAAAGGATGAAGTTATGAAAAAAACGGTGAATAGAACGGAAATGGGTCTGACATTGCCAACGAAAAACCGCAAAAAAGAGGTTATTGGTCAAGCGTGAAGCATAAAAACAGCGCCCACTTCAGTCAGGATGCTACTCCACTTCAGCCTGCCCTTGAGTCCTTCGATACACTCAACTTTGGCACAGCATTTGTGTTCAGAATAAGCTGGTACGGCTTTTCCGACGGAAATGAGTGCCATGGATACAAACGTTGGGTAATTACAGGTTTGGGCCAAGGTGGGTAAACATGAGGGGCGTGAGCCACCAGTCAGGTGGTAATTACGGTCTCCACAAAACCATCAGAAAGGTCGTAATTACGTTTATTGAAAGCTTTTCAGTGCTGCCCGACTAATACAGCCCCCAAACCACAACAAAAAATTGCACCCGAACTCAATGAGTACATTATGCATTCCATACTCGTGTCATTTCACTTTATTAAAAAACCATCGATTACCATAAACCAGTGCACACCGACTAAAACCACAAATAAACATCGTCTGCAAACTTCATTTCGACGATTCCGACTTCTTTCCCGTTCGCTTCGCCGGGATCGTCTTGGCTCCGGTGTTTTTGTACTTCCGAGGGTCATTTCGGGACATTGCCTTCTGATTCCGGCACCCTTTACCGCCTTCCCAATGGGCTGTGCTCACTTTGGTGACGTTGTTAGCACAGAACTTGCACTTATCCTTCGAGTAGCCCTGCTCAGTGCTGCATAGGCCGCAGATCATCCGATTCGCAAAGTCGCAATCATGGTCTTCGGTTTGGTCATGGCATGTGTCGCAGGGATAAAGCTTGCCGCAGCAGGGGAATCTAAAATAGATGAATTCAGTCGGTTAAATGACAGTTTTACAACCGGCTATAAACTAGGACGTAAGCAATTACGATGTCCGATGCCCGTAAAATTACGTAATTAAGAGATAAAACGCACCTGAACCAGCGATAGCTCTTACTGTAGTGCTTGCATGTGCCCTTTGCCGGAAGTGGCGTGCCGACGACAATGGCGAAACCGTTTTCCTTCGGTTTTTTGAGCTTTGGAAGCTTGAGCTTATCACCCAATGGGATGGAGGACACATTGCCTTGGAAGGATGTCGACAAAATGGTGAAACAAAGCTTGGAATTGCATTCACGGCACCATGTTTTCGATGGGGCAGCATAGGGGAGGGCTTCGACGAGAAGATCCTGGGTACAGTTGAAGCAGACGGCTTTGAGTTTCGAGCCTTGGAGGACGCAATCAGTCGGACGGCATCCAACTGGGTAGATATGGGCAATCGTGTTCGAAGAGGCATGAGCTAATGCCGATTCAAATCGGATAGACTGAGCTGTAGCGCACTTCTTACATGGCCACTGCTTCGTTTTGCCTTCAGCGACTTCGAAAAAGTCCTGCTGGCCACATCGAAGGCAGCGGGTGGAGCCGGAGAGGTAGACGAGGGTCAGCGTTCCGATGGATTGGTCTTCGTTGGTCCAGTTGGCGACGAGATTCAGCTTCGCGGAGGATGGCACAAAGCTAGCCGCCTTTGATGACGCATCTTTCGGCTTCGTTTGACCATTTGACGACCCAGAACCATCAGCAACTTCATCACCGTCACTATCCGACGTGCCATTTTCATTTTCTTCGTTGCTTCCGCGACCATTGACACTCGCCAAGGCAGCAGCAACCTCATCCGCCGTCGTTAACGCACGCTCTTCAGGTTTGGAATCAGCCTTCTTCGGTACAGTAACCCGGATGCCGCAAGTAGCCGCATTCTGAATCAGTTGAGCACGCTTCAAACCCGCAACGAAAACGTCAAAAATGTTGATGTCAATACGACGAATGAGCCATTTTCCGATTACTTCAAAGGTGTCCGCGGCGGTGTCGGCTTCGTGCTTTTCCTGAAAAACGGAATTCAACAATGAAAAGAGAAGTTTCAATGAAAAAAACTTACGGTAATGATTTTATTGAACTGCTGAACCAAGAAAACATGCAACGCCGACGGCATCAAGCCTTCCTCCGCATCGAGTACAGCCTTGCTGATGGGGTGTTCGGCGTTGATCGTGAGGGTGAAATCGACGATTCTGACGTCAAATGGCTGAAAAGGATCGGTTTAATTTTAAAATTCGAAGATTTAGAGGCGCACCCATTCCGGATCGTTGACTTTGTAGGAGAAAGCAATCTTCGTTTTGCCATCATCAAGCTCCGTGACAACAGTCCCAGCGAAACGACGCTTGAAATAGGTGATTTCAGCAGTTCTGGCTCGCTTTTGCTCATCGGATCCGATCTGTTCAGCTTTCAGAATCTGTCGTTGCGGTCGGACTGCTTCGATTTTGCGGATTTGGCGGAGGGGCTAAAACAATGAGGTTTATATGAGTTTGGGATATATAAATGATTGAAATTGGGTTACCATGTGGACGACTGGGGCTTGGATTGGTTCTGATAGGGTGGAAACGGTCTGAAAGGGGTCAATTATTGATCAAAACGGCGAAAGTGGTTGGAATTTTGACACCTTTTTTGGTTTTAGCATTCGAAACACGTGTCATGAAGCTATTCAGATTCAAAATGTAAAAGTTTATATATAAAAATGACCCACCTCATCAACAACAGGAGCATCGTCCTCTTCCTTCGGCGTATAAACATGCCGAAACTTACAATCAGCGCCGAATTTGCAGACCCCAGTGGCTTTGAAGTACTTACACTTTGGCGGGGGCCGCTTCCGAGGCTTTTTCTTCTCAGCAGTCTCACCGGCATCGGCGGTCTTCTCGGGATCGGCAACCTTCTTGTCGGCAGCCTCGTTGCCATCCTTCGTCGGACCACGCCGACGGCCACCACGAGGACGACGTTCACGTGGACCATTTTCAGCATTCGCTGGTTCTGCGGTTTCGGCTACAGCAGCCACAACAGTTTCTTCAGCCATAATTAGACGGTAGACGTGGATGGAGATGAACTGGCAGACAAAAGACGAATGAAGGCTTCCTTTATACGATGTTGTTTACCCAACTCTCCTTCGATCTGATCTCATTTTGCGAAACGTTGCACAACATTGCGTTCGACGCACAACGCCAATGTTCAGCTTTGCGTCGTCCCTGTTTTGGATGGGCCTAACATAATGCTTTATTCTGTAGCCTTCTGATGCTTATTGTGTTTAACTTATTGTAATATACTTATCTAGTAGACATCACAATGCAAAAAAGGTATAAAAGTACAAATCAAAACACATAATATTTATATATAAGTTGCCTTAGTAATGTGTGTGATGCAGCCAAATTCCCGCTGATTAATTTTATACACAATTATTATAATCACAGCTGCTTTATTAAACATAAAAAATAATAACAAAAAACAACCTTTGGAATGTACTTTTGTGTTCCTCTTATGTTTTTTAGCTTCAACGAGACGGTGTCAGTTCTACCGTATATTTTGGAATTTCGAATCTATTATTGTTAATAGTATGTCTGTGAAAGAGCAGAAACTTGTACAGTTGTGAATTCTGAAACAAATTTGATCATAAAATCGAGCAGTTTTAACAAATTATACCTGTTTTCCAAAATTTGTTGATAAAATAGAACTTGAACAGCAAATACCGTAACTGCTTGCTGAAAAAACCAATATTAGCACATAAGAGAGTAACTCAAAGCTTTTACTTTTTGATAAAGACATATAAACAAGGTAGATGAAAGCCCATAACAAACATGCAGTTTGAAATAAACTGAACAATCGGCTTCAAGATGTTATCTGCCGCGAGAGCGTCAAACACTTGGTTACATCCGATGTTAACCAGGAAGCATGAAGTTGATAACAATGACTGCATTAGCAACATCACATCGTATTTATCCAAAGTGTGTTTACTTTTGAGTTTTTGGCGACACAAAACTGCGCAAACTTCAACCAGAAAGGCTGTGATGTAAACGGTGGTTTTGAAGACACGATACAGGTTTCGATTATTTGAAACACAATATGTACAGTTGAACAAGGCTTTGTAGAACATGTAATGTAGTGTTAACGTAATGACCAGGATGATACTTGAATATAAAACAAAAAATTTCCACTTCCAGATGCGTGAATACTGATTCCACCAAATGACGGCCGTAAATCGATTGATTGACATCAATAGTGACAGACTCGGCAGAAAGAATTGGTAAAACAAGTATTGCCATACGATAGTTGGTAAAGCGTTCCAGTGAGCCGTTGCAAACATGTAAATAGACCCACAGGTGTACAGAATGGTGGCAGTCACAAAATACGGTGTACAAACCAGAGTTGCACGGGTTAAGATGTGGAAAAAGAAGAAAAGTAGATACGGTAACATCAGGATCCAGCCTATTTCGTTGATAACTTCTTCCGTGCCCATGTTGAAACTAGTGGAAATAACGCTTAGGAGCGGTTTAATATAGCATAATAGGTTTAGGTTACAAGTTCAGCGGCTACGTCGAGAGTGAGTAATAATGCCGCTGTAGAGCGTCCCGTCAAAATGTTTTTTCGTGAGCTGTTATTTTATAAATGAGGTGGGTTTGGGGAATCATGCAGTTGTCATAGATAGTAATGGTGTAATATGTTAATGATGGCATTAGAATTTGGGTTTAACGTGATATTCGCGACTTTATATAACTTATTTTGAGATGGGCGTTTTTTTGATTAATGATAATTAAAAATGACAATGTTTAACTTATGAAGGTGTAAAAGTCATTTTCTATTGGTAGGCATGTAAAAAGTTTGCGACGCATTAGAAATTTGAACATTAGGAAGTTCTGAAACACCCCGATTATGCTGTCTTTAACGATAACTTACTCAACCTGTTCGCAAAAATCGATCGATATAGTAAAATTTGAACAGTAAATGACGCAATTGTTTGCTGAAATACAATTTTTAATATCAATTTTGACTAACAAAAACTCACTTTTTAACAAATGTGTACAAACAAGGCAAATGAAACCCCGAAACAAAAGCACAGTTCGAAATAAACAAAGCCACATTCTGAAAGAAACTGCCAGCCGGCAAGGCATCGTAAATTTGGTTGCATCCAATGTTAATCAAAAAGCAGGAGGTTGATAACCAGGCCTGCATCAACAGCATAACATCATACTTATCAAAAGTATGAACGTTTTTGATCCGTTGACGATATCCAACAGTACAGACTTCAATTCCAAAAGCCATAATGTACGCAGTTGTTTTAAAAATGCGAAACAGGTAACGATGATTTGCCGTACAATAAGAACAGCCGAATAAATTGTAAATAAAGATATGAAGCAACAAGGAAGAAATGACCATGATAATGAGTAAATATAGAACATAGAATTTCCATTGCCAAATATGAGAATACTGATTCCAGCAAATGACAGCAGTAAATCTGTTGATCGACATCAATAACGACAAAAATGGAAGAAAAAATTGAAAGTAGATGTAAAGATACGCCGTGGTTGGCACAACGCCCCAGTGCGCCGTTGTAAACATGTAAATACACCCGGACATGTACATGACTGTAGCCGTTACGATGTATGGCGTGCAAATTAATGGCACACTTTTAAAAACGTGAACAACAAAGAAGATTATATACGGAATTAAGAGAATGTAGCCTACTTCGTTAATTATTTCTTCCATCATTTTATTTCAAAAGTGCACCCGATGACTTTATGCCGGTGCAATTGATAAAGTGGTATGATTAAACCTGTCCCTATGGAGTTGGTTCCATTTTAAAGTAAAATTAAAACCTGGTGAACCCTGGGTTCATGGAAATGCATTACGTCGCCATAAATAATGTAACTTCTTGCAGGTGATGTTTAGATTTGAACGTTTTTTTCGTGTCATGTGCAAATATTTAGAATTTTAGAGTAATTACTTAACAAAATTGTGACGGGCCAAAAAGATCAAGAACTTTTTTGACAACAAAAAACAAATGCACAAAGTGTGAGTTTAATGTTTATTTCGACAGATTATTCGCATTAGGCGTTAGCGTTCAATTGGCGGAAGTATCACAGTATTTGAAGGCATGTAAAATGTTTGCGACGCATTTGAAATTTGTATTGTAGTGAATTCTAAAATGATGACATTTAACAAATGTTGTAAACTTTCGCTTTCGCACACCTTTTTGGCAAACTCGATCAATAAAATAAAGTTTAAACAGCAAATGACGCAACTGTTTGCTGAAAAACAACGGATTAAGCTGTAAGTTAGAAATAGAAAGCCTAATGAAACTCACTTTTTAATGAACACATATAAACATGGTAGGTGGTATCCAGATATAAAAGTGCAATTAGAGACGAACAACGCAACAGTTTGAAGCCAGCTATTTGCAGGTACAATGTCATAAATTTGGTTACATCCGATGTTAACCAAAAAGCACGATGTTGAAAGCCAGGATTGCATCAATAACATGACATCGTGCTTATCTAGGACGTGGACACTTTTTAGCTTTTGGCGATACAGAACGGAACTGACATCGATACAGAAAGATATTATGTAGAAAGCGGCCTTGTAGACCCGGTACAGATTGCGGGCATTTGACATACAGTAATCGCAGCTGAATACGCCATTTTGGAATATGAATGCTAGTAGCAATGTGATGACAAATACAAAATACATGTATACAAAGTAGTATCGCCATTTGCAGATACGCGAATACTGTTTCCAGCAAAACACAGCTGTAAATCGATTGACTGACATGAAAAGTGACAATGTAGGTAACAAAAATTGGTAATATTTGTATTGCCAGTCGGTATACGGTATAAAGTCCCAGTGAGACGTCATAAACATGTAGAAAAAGCCTCCAATGTACATTACAGTGAAAGTTGCAAAATAAGGAGTACAAACTAACGGTGTTCTGGAAACCATGTGATAAACAAAGAAAAAAATGTACGGTAACAGTAGGATCCAGCCTATTTCGTTTATCACTTCTTCCATGTTCATCTTGAAAACTTCAACTGACTTTGATGCCTGTTCATAGGCACCAAAATAGTAAGCGTGGGTTCAACTGCATTTGATGTTATTAAGCCTGGCTCTATGGAGTCGGCATTAACGTCTGATGAACTCTGGGTCCATAGAAACAAAATAAGTTGCCACAGATAATGCATTACTACCAACTTTTTGCAGCTGTTTAGGTTGGTTGCACTCGTTTTTACCTGTAGTTTGTAAAACTCTGCCTTTTTAAGAGCATGTTAGATGCGTAACCTGACCCAAAGGAGTGATCAACAACATTTTTGACTTAAAAATAACTTATTAATAGAAAACCATTTACCAAGCTATCAGTGAACGCTTTACTCGTGTAAAAATTGATAAGTAAACATCGGCAAGGAGCAACATTCATATTGTTTCCTCCTTATTTGGATCGTTTTGTGACATGGCTGGCGGTGGATTTGATGGCGACATATTCATTGGCAGGAAGAATCCGCCACCTCCACCGCCTGGGGGTCCGGGCCCAGCAGGTACTGCGGTTTGTGGGGCGAAGCCGCAAACCGGCACAAGAGGTGTATATCCGACATCGTTTTCGGGCTGTAGGCGATCTGCGATGAGTTTCGCGTAATCGGCGTCGAACTTGTCCTGTTTGCTGGCTAGATCGCCGGTTATAAGTTGTCTGGAGGCGGCAAAGGCTGTGAGGCACTTGTTGATGAACACGAGTTGGAGGTCTGTTTGGACACAGTGCATTCGCATTGCTGAAAGGTGTTGGAATTTTTGATGGTGGAGGCCAAAAAACAAAGTACGGTAAGAGGAGAACAACAAACCTCTTAGTTCTTGTACAGCTGTCATTACGCATAGAGATTTACCAGCAAGTAATCTTTGGAGGCAGATTTCGAGGGCTACTACTGTTCCTGTTCTGCCGACACCTGTAAACAGAATATATTAAGTTTCAAAAATGGTTTTAAATGAACGCAAAACTTGTTTAAAAGTGCATTTGGCCTTTTAAATCGTTAAAAAGACCTTTTTTGTCACCCTCAAATGTGAGCCAAAACACCCCTCAAATTTGAGACCACCCCTCATTCTCCAAAACACCCCTCAAATTTGATGACCAAAACTAAAACAAACCCTAACCTGCTGAACAATGTACCACTGTAGGCGCCGAACTATTCCTCGCCACCTTCAGTAACCGAAACGGCGCCATGACACTTTGCGGCACCGATCGATCAGGCCATGTTCGCCATTGATGATGCTTCACTATCAATCGATCACTCCCCTTTGCGACTTCCAATGTAGAAATAATAGTGGCAGAGTCAGTTTTCGAATCCACATCCAAGGTTTTGATTGCGATCCCAGAAAACTCAAGCGCGCTACCCGTTCCGAGGGGCCAGTATTGTTGGCACCTGCAAACGTACAGTATGATCAGCGTTACAAAATGGAGGGACACACTTTTCCTTGCCCTGTTCGACGGTTTCACACAACATAATGATGTTTTCGACGCCTTCCTGGAGGATCATGCGCCAAAAGTCGACGATGGTCCCGGCCATGGGGCCCTGTGTACAGATGAACTTGTTCACGAGGTAGGGGTCGTTGATGTGGTTGGCGTGGATGTAGTCACATTTTTCGCCGTCATTTAGGATTACACGGGTGCTGTCGACGCATATCACGTCTGAAATGGGGCGAAAATTGGTTCTGGAAACTCGGTCAAAATTTCTACCAAAAAGTGTCAAAACGGCAAAAATGAGTTCTGGTGCTTGTCAAATCAATCGATTTTTACCTTTTTGAACAAAATATTGACTGATTTTAAGTTTTGGAACAAAATTTTAACATTCCAAAGCCACTAAAAAGTGAATTCAATGACTTCGGTCAAAATTTTTTACACTCAAGTGTCAAAACACCCAAAAATGAGTTCCGATACTTTTTCAAATTAATCGATATTTTGTCTTTTTAACCCACCTTTATATCGATTTTTATCCATGTTTTTCTCGAAAGCACTTTTTGATATCCCCTCTGGCACAAATGCCTTCAACCCTGTCGTGTATTGGTTTAACACGCCCTGGATGCCGAGATTGTACAGTTCCTACAAAACAACTTCCACTTCCTGTCAAAATTGTTTTTCCTACTCTTAAAAAAGCCGCATAATTATTCTTCTGCTCCTCCGTGGACGGCTTATCGTGATCATACTTCTTTTTTTTGTTCTCCTTCTTGCCGCTGTTGTTTGACCGTTTTGTGGTCGCCTTTTTCGGTTTTCTTTGTCTGGTAGAAGTCTGGGATATCTTCGAATCGCACCCATCATTGTCTTTGTTGTTATTGCCGCCTTTCTTTCGCTAAATCGGCAGAACTACAGTAGGTGGATACGGTAGAAGGGTGTGATATGGGGGACTTACAACTTTCTTTTCGGATCTGTCTCTGCGAATTGCCGGTGCCATCGCCGGGGATTAGCGTGTTGGGAGCCACCCTGGACGGACGAATGCGATTCGAGCCGGCGGGGACCGAGGGTGGCGTCGGCGAAAAGGGGCCTCCGGCGATGGGGGCGAGGAGGGTCGGCGTTGGGCGGCGTTTGGAGGGTTGGAATGCTAATTTTGGTGGTGGCTTCTGGTTCGGGGAGGACACAAACTTCTAGGCGTGTTCTGTGAGGAGGTTGCTGTTCAAATAGAGTGCATTATTGGTTCTAGCGATTATGAATTCCAACATTTCCGACAGTTGACCCACAAAAATGACTGACGTAATGAATGAAAAAGGTCTTTCTGGTTTTATAATTGATTTCCGTTTCCTTGTAAACTGCCGGTTCACCCAAAAAACCTCAAAGAGCACTTCGAAGACGACTGCGCAAGGAAGGGCAGCGACCGACGAACCAGACCAACACGATCCATAGTAAGACGGGCGGGCGGCGAAGTGCGCGCACACACCAATCGGGCCCACCGCCGACGTCTGCAATCGTGTCCTCGGGCCTGTCTTCTTCCCACTTTGCTGCCGGCGTTTGTCACCTCTTCCATCCTTGCTTCCACCCGCAAACCATCGAAACCACCGCGATCCCATCCCAAAAACGCCTGCGGATAAGCATTTCTGCCCCGATAAGCGTTTCCAAAGCGGCTTTGAAGGAAGCTTTGCGTGTGTAATCGACCCTTCTCTATCGCGATCGTCCATCGCTAAAACTACAATTTAAAAAGTCTCCCTAATACCCAGTTTATCGTGCTACATGATGCCTCTACTTTGAAGTTGTTTTTCCATCCTGAACGTCCATAATTAACGTAGTTTTGCCCATCTAACCGCCAGACCAATGAACCAACATCTGTCAAAACGCTCGCTTATTGCAAGCCCTTTTTTCAAGCTTGGTCCCGGCTCGGCTCACAAAAATCTCTCATTCTCTTTCCTAGCCAGCTAGTCAGCCCGTGGTCGGGGTTGGTGAGTCAGCCTTACCTTGCTTTCGTTTTCCCAAGGCGACTTCGATTTCCAAACGGCTGATGGTCAAACCAACCTGCCTCGCGTTTCGTATTCCTTTCCACCCTTCAGGCGATGATTCATCCCCCAATTTTACGATAACAACACCGCCCAGTTACTACATGTTCGTCACGTTTCTGTTACCTATATCTATACTTTGTTGTCTCGGGTTTTTGTTCCGTTTTGGATCGATTTGATGTGATTTTTACCGGGTCAACAGTCTTTTCACTCGCTTTTGGCCACGTTTAGCTGACTTTTTATATATATTTTTTCCGTCTCTTACCCAATCTTGACCATCTTGGCCTTCCCAAGTGTCAAACTCACAACCCCGAACAAGAAAATCAACTTATCAACCTTCCAGCCACCCAAAAATGTCCAGAATCGGCGTCAAACCCACCCCACCGCCCAAACCCGTCATTGCCGATGATGATTGGGAGACCGATGCCGACTTCGTCAATGAAACCTCCTCCCAGGATCGCCGCTGGGGCTCCAAGACCGTCGATGGCTCCGGACACACTGATTCGGTCGATTTGAGGGAACTCAATAAGGACCTCATCCGGACTGATCGGGAAAACGTTGTCAAGAAGCTGGCTGCCATGCCGAAGCCCAGTGAAGGCTACGGTGGCAAGTTTGGTGTCCAAAATGATCGGATGGATAAGGTTTGTCTAAATTTACCTTCTAATAGTGGAAGTTTATATAAAATCTTTCCAGTCCGCAGCAAACTACGACTACCAAGGCAAAGTCGAGGCCCACGCCTCCCAGAAGGACCATTCCAAGGGTTTCGGCGGCAAATTCGGTGTCGACACGAATGCCAAAGACAAGAGTGCCCTCGGCTGGGATGACAGGACGTCGCTTCAACAACACGAGAGTCAGAAGGATTACAAACACGGCTTTGGAGGCCAGTTTGGCATTCAGAAGGACCGTGTTGATAAGAGCGCTGCCGGTTGGGATTCGCATGAGAAGTTGGTGCAACACGAAAGTCAGACTGATTATAAGAAGGGTTTCGGCGGCCAATTTGGTGTCCAGACAGATCGAGTTGATAAGAGTGCCGCTGGATGGGATTCGCATGAGAAACTTCAACAACACGAAAGTCAAACGGATTATAAGAAGGGCTTCGGAGGTCAGTTTGGCATTCAGAAGGACCGTGTGGACAAATCTGCCGCTGGATGGGACTCCCATGAGAAACTTCAGCAGCATGAATCTCAAACTGATTACAAGAAGGGCTTTGGCGGTCAATTCGGCATCCAGAAGGACCGTGTTGATAAAAGCGCTGCTGGTTGGGATTCGCATGAGAAGCTTCAACAACACGAGTCACAAACCGACTATAAGAAAGGCTTCGGTGGTCAGTTCGGCGTCCAGAAAGATCGTGTTGACAAATCTGCCGCCGGCTGGGAGGACCACGAGAAGCTCCATCAACATGAATCTCAGACTGATTACAAGAAAGGCTTCGGAGGTCAGTTTGGCGTCCAGAAGGACCGTGTTGATAAGTCTGCGTCTGGATGGAATGATGCCCCAGGGAAGTTGGAGCAGCATGAAAGTCAGGCTTGTAAGTTTACCTTTTTTGTAATGCCAAAGCTCATCTGGCCTTTTCAGCCAGCCGCCAACGCATCCAAGACGCTGTCCCAGCCAAAGGCAATGCTTCCAGCCTGAAATCTCGCTTCGAACAACTCGCCCAAGGCCAGGATGATCGTGTTCAACAGGAGCGTGAACGACGAAAGCGCGAAGACGAGGAACTGCGCAAGAAGCAGGTCGAAGCCGAAGCCCTTCGACAGGCGAAGATTGACGCTGAATGGCAAGAGAAGGCAGCTGCCGGTGGCGATGCTCAGGCCGAAGCACAGGAAGAAGTTCGATCGCCACAAGCGCCTCGTCCGAAGGCTGCCATCGGTGTGAAACTGCCTTTCGCGGCGCCGGATCGCGCTCCCGAGCCGGCCCCAGTTGAAGCTCCCCCGGCACCACCGGCTTATGAAGAGCCTCCGGTTGTTGAACAGCCGAGAGTTCAGGTCTTGCCGCCGTCGGCACCGGCACCGTATATCCCACCATCCTACGAAGAGCCTCCGGTTGTCGAACCACCGAGGGTCGCAGTTCTGCCTCCAGCTCCGCCATCTGCCCCCGTTCCGGCAGTCGTCTCTCCCCTCGCGACAACGAGACTCATGCGACCTCCCAGTGATTCTGAAGACAGCGAAGAAGAGGACGATTGGGATGAGACCCCGAAGAAGGCTGCCCCCGCACCTAGCCAGCCTTCCTATGAACCGCCTCCAATCCACCAAGCCGTGCACACACCCCAGCAGTATGACTACGTTCCTGAAGCCCTTCCATCGGAGCCTGCCCCGGTGGCATCTTTGCCTCAGTATGATGCCGTTCTACAGAATCTCCCATCCCCAGTAGCGGAGCCGGCACCGGCTCAACACATCCCTCAACAGTATGACATTGTTCCGGAAAATGTGCCGCCCCCACAAGCTGAAAACGCTTATCATGTAAGTTATTCTTTAAAAACTTTGCCTACAGTATCCAACCTCACCCATTCCAGGAAATCCCTGCCAACTCCGCCGCTGCCAACAACGGTCTCTGCGCCATCGCCCTATTCGACTACGACGCCACCGAGGAGGACGAGATCTCCTTCGCCGTCAATGACACTATCACCGAAATCGAGCAGATCGATGCCGGCTGGTGGCGTGGCCGTTCCAAGGGCCGTTTTGGCCTCTTCCCTGCCAACTATGTTCAGTTAATCTAACCGCCTTCGCACGAATCTTGTAATAACCACTGTCTCAATCGATATATCTATCTATTTGTGCCTATTTACTAACTTATTCACACTCTTGTCAACACTTCGACTTTGAATCTGAACTGTTCTTTGCTTTATCCGTTTAACCTTGAACACGTCTTTTTATTTTGTCACATACATTAATAACTTTGACACATAACTTTGATTACCGTTGTTTATAAATGTGCTCAAGATATTGCAATTACAGATGCGAATTGAGATCGTTGTGAGTGTTTTTTGGATGTACAGGATGGGGGCCCATGGTTACACATAGAACAGGCGAACTTTAGAGGTGCTCACGAGAAGGTCATCGTCATAGAAACTTGTCTCAATGACGATGTTGCCACTGAGCAGTGATGCCGGGAGCATCTGTCCTTGAGGCGCGGCTTCGATGGCATTCTGCCATGTGTTTGTCGAGTCGGGAATGACGAAACCAAAGTCGAAGACCCACTCTGAAATGGCATAACATCATAGATGGCAGATTAGCTAAGCCTCAGACATGTTACAACGCACCTTCAATAATGTTATCCCTCAAATAGACACGCTGTTCCAGGCGAAATTTGTCAATCTGCTCGGCGGAAGTGAAGTTAATTTCGCGCGACACGGCTTTGCACCGTAAAATCTGCTTGGGAATGCGTGCCTCGTGGATCTTTTCGGGATTGCTGAGGTCCTGCGAACTCTGCCACAGGACGTCACCCGTGTCTGCGTCACGCAAGTTCATCCAGTTCCTACAAATACAAATAATACATTAGTTATATTTCAAAATAGTTGCAAAATACAAATCCAAGAATGCATGTGCGTCACAACATGCCACAACAAAACCCCTACAGTAACCCGAAGGATGCCAAAACTCACAATTTGAATCCCTTTAAGATGTCTTCAGCCCGCTGATGCATCTTACTGCCAGTATTGGACGGTAAATGGGAGCTTGCTGTCGCTGTGGACATTGTAGAATTAGTCTTGAAGAGTTGAAAATCAGATTCGAAACTGACTGAAGCAATGAAGAAGGAGAAATGTCAAACTGGGGACCACTAAAAAGTGACTGTCTTGTTGTATTTGGTTTTCGTCGAGTATCTACACAATACACAGCCCACACGAACCCAACCCCCTGAGGCTATTTGGATTTCACGGGGTACTTTTTTAGATCGTGTGGTTTGTGGGAGGTCTGTCACGATGCGAGGGGCCGAAAAACCGAAAATAAACGTGTTCATCACTCTGAACGACGGTCTGATGATTGATTTTAACCAGTTAACTGGAGTCTATGTATGTTCTGAACTTGTAAATTATCGCTTGAGGGTAGAGTTAAAAGGTAAAAACTTTAAAATGCTAAAGTACAACTATCCTTTTTCGGTTTTTTGTGGTTAAGTTAATCAAAGTTGCATTGAAACTGGTATTGAAACACAAAAAAGGCACTGACAAATGGCCCAATCATAGTTCCCACTCCTAAATAACGATTTCATGGACAGGAAATTGCGTTTTTCCAAGACGCAATTCGAAACAGTCACGATAAGTACCATTCTGTGGAGTCTAGCCAACAAAAAAACAACAACCAAAACTTTGCTTTGATAGCAAAGTGGTCTGTTCTAAACCATGTGACAAAGCATAGCCTCAAAACTGAAAGCATTTTGGTCACACGTCAGAAAGTGGACGACTTCGGAGCCTCCATCCATCCCATATGAAGCAACATCACCAAATGAGGATGGCAAATATAGGCATCCAGTATCCAGCTGCAGATGGAGCCCGCTAGGCCATCCCCTCCTCGCGCGGTCCTGCCTTTCATAATGGCTTACCGGCACGAAAGCCTTCGCTAACCCCATAGCATCATGGCATGCCATCTTTCTCAACGAGGGCTATGACTGACGGAGGAAAGCCTCTGACAACATTCTGTGGTGCCGTGTCGGCACTCATGGGCTTTACCAGACGTATGTACATACGCCGCAGCTATAACAACTTCCATTTTCGTTCTCTGCCACCGGGCCAAGCCTCCCCTGGTTGTCAATAGCAACAAACCGGCCGTTGCTAAACGCAGCCCTATCACCCTGCCCTTATTCAATTAGCCACAAATAACAAAAGCTTTCGACTCCAAAACTTTTATTCAAAAAACGCACAAAAAAGGAGAGCCAAACATTTACAAAATGGAAAAGTCATCAAGGACATTATATACATTGGGTTTTTCTCATCGAAAAAAGCTCAGTGCTAAGGAAGTTGTTAAGAGAAACTGTGTTACACTACAAAAACGACAAAAGGGTACACTAAGCCATGTTAAAAATACAAATTGTCCTTATGTAAGACTGCCTTTGTGAGCAAAGATAAAAGTGGACCCCCAACATCCACCAACACGCCACTGCCAAAACCGTACTACTTGCACAATCCGAGACCGCTCCAGCGACAACCATCAAGTCCGGCTGATGGTGTGATGGGCCAGAGATTACAGTAAGCACGGGACGCCAGAGGGGATGGGGAGCGGGAGAGAGGTACCAACTTTTGAGGGAGGAATGCAAAACAACGAGAACAGACATTACAAAAAGGACGTTGAAGAAGAGCCTTGGAAGAAGAGAACGTTACAAAAGACAAAATGGGAAATCAGTCGATCAAGAGAGAGAGATGGAGAGGTTCTGGTTTACTCGTCTTTGGCGCCATACACGGATTCCTCGCTGTAGGCAATGTACAGGAAGAGGTCCTCCTCGTGATGGTCTTGGTACAGCTGGCCCATCGTGGTCATCGTTTGGGGGATGACGTTGTTCACGAAGAAGAAGAGGGCGTCCTCGGGTCGGAGGTGGATTCTGAAATGAGATCCGGATTCAATGAAATGGCCTTTGAAAGGATTGGCTTGTAACTCACCGCTTACGGATCAAAAAGTAGAATTGTCCAATGGTGAGATCTGAAGGAACGAGGTACTTCTTCTTGTCGAGGTCACGAAGGTTCGAGGTAGGGGCCTTCTCAACGATGACCGGGATCCTGTCGGGGTACTTACGGCGGATCTTCTCGCCTTCGGCACGACGACGGTCATAGGCATTCTCTTCCTTGTAGGCCCACTGCATGTTGATGACGAGAGGTAAGGTTAATGAAGGCTGAAATCGGGAAAAGGTCAAACACTGATGACGACTACCTATTATGAGCACGAACAAACACGAACGAAGGAACGCCACGTGATAACAGGGGGGCCATGCGACGGAGGCCAGTCATCAGAAGTACAACGACGAACTAAACGCCGGAGCAGAAAGGGGGAGGAAATGCCGGGCCACAAAAGTGAAGAGCTCCCCCTACTAGTCGCGCAACTGGTTTGGAAAGACACAGCCCCTGCGAGAGACCTTGGTCCTATTGACTTTGCCCACCATGTGCAACGTCGCGCGGGAAACTCGTTGTCCCAGACCGAAGAAAAAGCATACTAGAGGAAATCGACCAATGTCACATATCAGCGCGTTTTTGTCGAATAGACAGTGTAAACTTTCCGAGGCACGTACGACGCACAATAAATAGCCTCAGGGTACCTAATTACAAAAAAAAGCCTCTCTCAGACAGTCTTTGTATCATCAGCTGATGCAAGAGGGTGAGGTTGGTTAGCGTCGTTTACAAACATCGGGCGACAATGTGTATGCGTCTAATGATCGCTAACGTGATAACCGAAACGCCAGCGGGCAAAGAGCATGAAATATGGAGGGGAAGCACATGGCTTTTATTCATCCTTGCGTTGAGAAAAAAACGTGAAAGACCAACTGGAAGGGGAAAACGAGACAGAGTGGCGGTCATCACGTGGGGTCGGTTGCTTGCTTTTGCTTGTGCCGCGATGACGCAGACCTTTGAATGTTGTTTCGCAAGAGGTTCTTTTTGGGAGTTTTTGTGGAAACAACATTGGGGAGTGCGCTGGAGGTGATTTCGACATGATTGGAGCAGAAAGAATTACAAAAGTTGGAAGTTTTTTCCCTTTTGTAATGGCTATTTGAAAGAAAGGATTGCAAAAAATGGAAAATGGAATAGAAGAGCTTCGTTAGAAAGACGATGGTAGCCTATTTATGGCATTTTGGTAACAAAAAGGTTCAAAGAAGCCAACCAAAAATCAACAAAGACAACCTTCAGAGTCAGACACCACGATCAGCTGACTATGCAGGAGGGGCTCTCTGCCTGCTTTGCGTCCTCGTCGAATACGAGTATGACGACGACAACGGGGCCGCGAACGCTGCGATGTTGTGGGGTGGTGAAGGCAGAGAGAAGTATAGAAGGGCCCTGGGTAGGCTGCAGAGCGACCGACGACTATCGGGGCCGCCTCCGGCGCCCACACGGACACATCCGCATGACGGGCGCCTGCGGCGACGACCGAGATGGCCCGTCGCGGCAAGACCAAGCCGCCGACAGACACACTTCCCATGCGGAAAATGGCCTTATGAAATCAATGTCGAAGAGTGTTGCGGTGTGTACCCGACCATCGGAAGGGATAGAGGGATAGTCTGTCGAAGGGGCTGCGGGAAACAAAGACAGACCTGAAGCCGCGGGAAATAGGACGAGAATCGGATGGCACGTGGGGGAGGGCATGAGCGGTAATGAGAATGGTGCCCTGACTAAGTTAATGAGGCATTAAACCATAGTACATCGAAAAGTGCATATAGAAAGCGCTTCAAAATCACCCCACACGCCGCCCCTCTGAAGCATCACATGGTACTCGGCTCGTGGCGCTTACTAAGCAAAGCATGCAAGTCTCAAAGTTTTTGTAAGATCGTCAAAAAGAAAAAGTTTCACAATGTTGCGAGGTAGTGATCGATTGCTTCCGTCAGGCAGAGGAAGTACGTCACTGACAAGCACTTTAAGCTGATAAACATGCTTGTTTACACCCTCTCCCACACCTAACTCAAAGCTGCAGGAAGTGGTCTAAGACAACTGTTTAATCTCAAAACCTATCGACCATCTGAATGCAGTAAGACGTTACGGTTCACCTAGTAAAACAACCCCGTTTGTTTGTTCGCCTGTTTTGCGACCAGCATTCTAAAAATGGAAAAAGGTAGTCTATTAGAGTTCGCGAAAGATTCCAAAACCTGATCTTTGGCGGGTAATTAATAAATTTAGAATTTAAAAGTGCAAAACAGACTAGCACAAACACCTGCTTAACTAAGTGTAGTAGCAATGTGTCGCACTAATGGAGGGCTTTTTGATAGCGACATATAAGCATTACTATTACACAAGAAATACTAAAAAGGATGCCACATTTGGAAGGAAAATATGTGCCATGTGAGTAATAAAGCAAGATGGTGAGATGCCTGCGACGCAATACTAAACTATACTGTACTGAGGAATGGGCCTCCAAATCAGTATTTATGCGGGTTGGGCATTGATCGTTGATCGATCGTGTGGAGGCGGGGAATCCCGTAGGACTTACAGATAAGGAGAGAAAGCTCAAAGCTTCTGCGCGGAATGCATGAGTAGATGCCCGCGGGTACAATACATGTCAAAGAGAGGCTATGGCACAGTGCAAATGTGGGAACAAGCACTGTATGCTTATCTACAGTTTTTGCAAAAAAATTCAAGGCAATGTTTCGAAAAACATTAGCACCGAAAAAGATGTTTCCTCATAACATCGAAAAGCACGAGGTCACAGCTGCATCGTCACAGCTGCGCGATGGCAGGGGATGCTTTTGGTCGCCGTCATGTGATGTGCGCAAGATGTGTCAGAGTCCGACTTATAGAGACTTTGTAGACTTATAAAAGTTAAACCGACCTGTATTTAGATAATAACTGTTAGCTAATACCTATACGTAAAAGAAAAACCTGTTGGCAGACGTTGAAATAAGCAATAAACGCAAAAAAGCACGGTTTCGCACTGCTAAGCCGTTTAGCCGCGCCGCCACATGTTGTCGTCTTGCTTTTTGCTTCAACTGGCCTGCATTGAAAAAGAAAAGGCAAAAACACATCTGGTCCATCCATTTTGAAACACGTGATAAAGGTACCTAGGCAATGGAGAGTGGGGAAAGCAAAATGGAAAGCGGTTTGGGTTTGCCGTGGGTTCATTCAAAAAAACGACAAACAAGAGTGAGACGGCTGATTGTTGATGTTCGTTCGGTTGGTTGTGTCTACCCCACCTGACATCTTGACTTTTGTCTTCTCAAATGTTGATTTGGGACAATAAGAACAACAAATGGGTAGAACGTAAACATGGAACGCGAATGTAACTCAAGGGTGGACGCGGGCCGCCTTTTTGACGGCCTGGCCGGCCCGTCTTGTTTTTCGATCGGCCCGGCCTGATTCGTTTTCACTCGAGTCGGCCTCGGCCGGCCTGCCGGCCGGCATTTATTGGCCCAAGCCCGGCCGGCCCGGCCAGGCCTGGCCGGCTGGGCTGATCAACTTGCCAAGCTTTGGTTTTTTCCGAAAAAGTGATGTTCCAAAAAACGCTTTTTTGGTTACATTTGATTTGTA
>KB455169.1:119563-130147 GCA_000341325.1 Panagrellus redivivus | reverse complement strand
GCCGGGCCGGCTTGAGGCGGCCCGGCCTGTCGTCCACCCTTGATGTAACTGATTGCAAGTTAAAGGTAGCCTTCTTCGGGGTTGAAAACCCGTGATTGGACAATGAAGAATGCTATCATCACTTTGTAAATAGTTTATTTGGTCGAGAATCGGTACATTGTACTCTCACAGAACAGAACAATTAATAGTTACATTTTGAAAAGTATGTTAAAACAGCATAATTAAGCGACTTGGGAAGCCCACTTGCTCACAGCAGCCTTGGCCGGCAGGGACTGAACATCGGTACGAGCATCCTTGTTGGCGATCGAGCCATCAGCCTTGATCAGAATCAGCGCAGGGATGCCGGAAACGCCGTACTTATCAGCGAGCTTCTCAATGTTGGAATCGCCATGAGGGATGTACAACCAATTGCCATGGGATTCATTGAGATAGGCTTCCTGGTCACTGGCAGAGCGATCGAACGAGATGAACACGATCTCGAGGCCGCCGTTGACGCCTTCCTCGTAGAATTCCTTCAAGACGGGCGTGAAGTTACGGCATGGAGGACACCAGTGGGCGCTGAAGTAGAGGGCGACGGTCTTACCCTGGAAATGGGGCGATTAGCCGTGTTTTTGCGAAAATATCATGTTTGGAGACGACATTATATATAAAAAAGACAAACCTGCAAAGCATCGGCATTCACAACCTGACCACCTTTGCGCTTGAGAGGAATATTGGCAAACAAGGTCGACATCCTTCGGAAATTGGTAGCTGCAACGAATCTGGTGGAAAAAAGGCTCTGTAAAAGCATTCTGTGCTGTGGTATCGGTGCTCGAGAAGCTGGGCGTGGTCCGCGAAACAAGTCGGAAAAACGGAAATATCATTCAAACATGCAAAAAAAGATTACAAAAGGTGAAAAGGGAGAAAGTGGAAGTTGAATCATGCAATCGATGGAAATTGCAAACACAAACAGTGAAAGTTTGACAGCCGTCGAAGGAAAACCAAACAACAGCGCTGCCAAGAAGTAGGTAGTTTCGAAAGTGGGACAACAAACCCAATTACAAAAGCCCAAGAATTCGTCATCAAATTAACGCTTTCATTACACGCTTTCAAAACATAATCACTCAGCTTATAACAGGCACAAGCACGCCGATACGCGCTAGATTAAATCACTGTTTTCGAAACTACTTTCCTATGAACAACAATATTCAGTCAGCCTAACAATGAATCAAACACCAATTTCCATGGTGACGGCGACGACGACGGTCCTCTTGAAATACAAACAAACCAAATTCGGCCGAGGAGGCCAGTGGAACGAGGAAAGCAAAACAAAACTCAATATATCGATTAAATGTTGTGTTCCTCGCGAATCCGCTTGGCTTCCTCGAAAGCCATCTGCTCGCGAAGGAACTTCTCGTACTCGACTTTGCGGCGCTTTTCGTTGAGCTCTTCCTTCCAGGCACCCATCTGAGCATCACCTTCGGCCGTATCGGGCAATTTATAGCCTTTCATCTGCAATGATTTCAGGATTAAAAACTACAAAGACAGAGGGAAGCGTGATAAGCAGCGTCGAAAAGTCAAAGAGCATCGAAAAGCCAATAATAAACTCACGAAATATTTGAAAAATGCAGGCTGATTGAAAAACCAAAATGCACCGACGGGAAATGCTACCAAGATGAAGAATCTGCCCGTTTCCATGCGCCAGTTGGTCATTTTGGTGGCGAGGTGGTGGTTTAATTTGGCTCAAATGAAAGAAATATATATAAACGTGTTAAATGTTAAACACGCAATGAAATGCGCGAAAAAGCACACTAAAGATCGCAATAAAACCAGTGGGAATGCTTTAAAGATGTTTATCAAGGTATGACGGCAATTATGGAAGGTAGAAAATATAAATTTACGCGTTGGATGGAGTGATAAAGATGGAAGAAGCAAAAATATATATATTTTACTTTGCTGATTTTCGGGGAAATATGGGTTGGCGTTGTGTCGCGAACAGCTAAAGAGTTGAAAGCTTTTTTGCTTGCTTCGCTGAATGATCGCGGATCGTTGCAAGGGTCAATCAATGGATCATCGTTTTTCGAGATTACGTTCATAATGGCCAACCAGTTTATATATTTACTTCACCAAGTTGATGCGCAATGAGGATATGTCATTTGGGACAGATATTCGACGTTGAAAATGATTACAGTTTTTTTGAACGGTTTTGAATTTCGCTCGTTTTACTGAAATATGCAGCTATGTGGAAGGCATGAACTGCCAAATTCCCACTGATACCTACATGCTTTCCATTCTTTCACGTTGTGAGATGTTGTGACAACCCTTTGAAACAAATTGTCTACCTACAGGGAGTTTAAAATATATAAAACATATCCAAATCCGACATTTATTTTGGCTATTATCGTTTTGAGTAGCAGATTAACAGCACCAAAATAAGGACATTCTCAAGGTCACATCAGTTTTATTAAAGCAACCTTAGTACCCACTTCTTAAGGGCATCCTCCACTGTGAGGTCTTCTACATCATACCTGACATTCTCCATTACGGTATTTCCGTCATTTTGATGAGAACCACAGACGGAATACTGTGGATATCGTACTCTTTTTTAAGCTTTTCAATGCCTGCAACGCCATGCGGAATGTACAGCCAATCGCATTAGGATCTACTGAGATACTTTTAAGATTAAAATCCGCATTAAAAAAGAATTCAACCAGTTTTAATTGATAAATCGCCGATTGAACAACAATGAAATTCGATGGTTACGAAATAAAATTTAGGCTACATGGCTACGGCAATTTTGAAGCACACTGTAGATTCGTACGACTAGTTTAATGGGTTAAAAATATATTCAAATCCAACATTTATTTTGATTACGATCGTTATTTTTGTGGTACCAATAGGACGTCCTCAAACTTCGCAGTTTTTTAAACAACTTTATCTGCCCACTTTTTAAGGGCATCCTTCACAGTAAGGTCCTCCACATCATCTACGACATCGTTGATGGCCTTGCTTCCGTCATTGTTGAGCAGAACCAACCACGGAACACCGCGCATATTATACTTCTTATTGAGCTTTTCAATGCCTGCATCGCCATGCGGGATGTACAGCCAATTGCCGTGGGCTTTATTAAGGTAGGCTTCCTGGTCCTTGGCAGTGTTATCCCACGAGATGAACACAATCTCGAGGCCGGCGTTGACAGCTTCCTCGTAAAATTTCTTCAATTTTGGCGTGAATTCTCGGCATGGGGGGCACCAATGAGCGCTGAAGTAAAGAGCAACCATTTTGCCCTAAAAGAAAAATGATTCGATTCAGTTTTGAACCTTAAAACCAACTTTCAAATCCTCTGCTGTGGCAGCTCCACCACCGTTTCGCTTCAGAGGAATATCAGTGAATAGGGAAGCCATGTCTAAAACTAGCGAACAACAAATGTCGTTCAAACTGCTTAGCCATTCTCTACCATGATTCGTATTTGTAGTGATTTCTCTTCTCCACAGTCGTAAAATGAAATACCTTTCAAAACGTATGACGAATCAAAATTACAAAGAAATGTTTGAACGTGAATCGTACAACTGATTAAAGTTGTCTAGGACGCACTGATTTGATGAATCAGCAAAAAAACATAAATTAAATCTATATTGGTTTATGTTTTTTAATTGGTGAATCGCCGATTGATCAATGTTAGAACAGTCTTTAGAAATAGGCCATTACCTACATACCTAGATCAGTTCGAGCAGTTTCAAATGTATTTGCGACAGTTCGTGCGTCGGTTTGTTGCATCGTAACAGGGTGGTTCAAACCCGCATATGTAAAAAATTGCAAAACAAAGCGCATCACTGACATAAAGATCAAGTCGACATAGGTGGTCCTAGCATGTTACAACATCAAACTTTTAAAATTGCAATGGTGTCGGATGGTCGCGTTCATAACCCTAAAATAGCTTAAGCTTTGCTTTATTTAACTGTCTGATGCAGGGGTTTGGCGCCGTTAAATGGAGTGAAATGAGTTGACGATGTCAGCACCTCAACAATGAGATGTGTATGTTTCAAGCGTCACCGTACTTTTAATTCTGAACGACTAGCGCTGGTTTACTGGCAATAGTGATGGCAGATATTACTCACACGTTTAGTACTCAAACGAACATCACAGGTTTGCGTAAAAGTATGAAACAATTTTTAGCGTCGGCGCATGAACTTTCGCAAACACCCAATAAAAAACATATTTAAATCCAACATTTATTTCTATTATCATCGATATATATTGGGGTACCTTAGATAAGCCAATATGACATCCTCAAACTCTGTAGTTTTGTTTAAACGATCTTATCAGCCCACTTTTTAAGGATTTCCTTCATTGTAAGGTGATCCATTTCCACATCATCTACGAAATTCTCAATAGCCATCGTTGGGCTTCCGTCATTTTGCAGCAGAACCAAAAACGGAATACAGTGTCTAGTATTATAATTTTTTTTGAGCGTTTCGATGCTTGCGTCGCCATAAGGGATGTACAACCAATTGCCGTGGTATTCCTTGAGGTATGCTTCTTGTTTCTTGGCAGACTTATCGATTGAGATAAACACGATCTCGAGGCCGCTGTTGACGCCTTCTTCGTAAAATTTCTTCAATTTTGGCGTGAAGTCAAGGCATGAAGGGCACCATTCGGCGCTGAAGTAAAGAGCAACCATTTTGCCCTACAAAAAAGATGGTTCGATTCAGTTTTTAACCTTAAAACAAACTTTTAAGTCCTCTGCTGTGGCAACTCCACCACCGTTTCGCTTCAGAGGAATATCAGTGAATAAGGAAGCCATGTCTAAAACTAGCAAACAACAAATGTCGTTCAAACTGCTTATTCATCCTCTACCATGGATATGTATTTATAGTGCTTTCTCGTCAGACAGTCATAAATCGAAAAATGATTTTGCTTGTCTGACGAAGCAAAAGTACAAAGAAATGTCTGAACGTGAATCGTACAGCAGATATAATCGGTCTAGTACGCAATGAAATCAATTCCAATGTGTTACTGATGAATCAGCGAGACAATAGTTGCGACAGTTTAACCGGTGTAAAGTTTTGTAATTTGAGAGTTGCCGAGCGAACAATGATGAATACCGATGATTACAAAAATCACATAAGGCTACATGGCTACTGTAGTATAGAAACACAATTCTGGCAATTAATGTTACTTCTGATTAATTTTTCATGACTAATACAAATAAAAATCATTCTTTTGTGAATGCCGCGTACTTCACCTGGTTATAAGGTCATGGCTACACAATTTTTAGATTTTTATGTTCGGCTTACCTGTTGTAGCAACTGCGAGGTACCTCCAAAGCTCATTTTGATTTATAATGTTTATAAATAGATGGTACAGTATCGAAAAACAGAAAAAAATTCTCTTTTTTCGCCGCTGATCGATGTGTACTGGTCGAAAGCAATTAATTGCGACGCAGTATAGAAATACTATTCGGTACTAACTTTTGGTGTTTCCTGATTTTAAGCAACCAGAAAATTTTATCAGATTACGTATGTAGTGATACGCTAGACAGATAAGATTACAATGCCTTTAAATCGGGCAGTTGAAAGTGTGTATAGTTCGACACTAGCGGGCAAAGTCAGTGTCTACATTTGTTCGATCGTCTTTATTGCCAAATGTGTTGATATTTAGCAAGTGGGAAAGCGGAAACCTTGGATTTCTACATAAATTTGTAACTCTTTGGTAGCAGCGAGTGGTTGATTTTTAAATTCGACCCAACTAAGCACCCCAAGCAAAGGTCACACCTCTTTCGTTGGGTTGGATTAGACTGCATCTTCAAGACAACAAAAAGGATGGCATTTATCTTTAAGCGTTATACTGGTAGCACTCGAGTGGTCGCTTGAATTAAACTTCAGTTTCTATGTATGTGATGATAATCAATACTCCAAGTGAGCATTACCTATTTTCCCTAGTTTTTTTCTCATATTCCTTAATATATTCAGATTTCTCAACCACCATTGCGCTTATTCCAAGAACGATTAACATAAAAGTACCACAAATACTTCTACTCGACACCGTATTACAAATGAGTGTTCTGAAATGCAAATAAACGTGAAGAAACTTACTTGACGTGAACATTGTACTCCTTGCTTAAAATTTTCCCAGTGACAGTACCAGAAAGTATTATGTGTAGTAACATAAAAGGGCAATTGACCTCTAGAAAATATTAAAACTTTTTTAAGGAATTGACTTGAAAATGCTAGGCTACATGGGCAGTGTATGGCCGGAAAGATACAAGGTCATCGCAATCATCGTTCATTGCTATGATACCATAATCCTTAATATAATAAAAACTTAAGGTTTATGCATATCAAAATCATGACTTTACAAAATGCAAGCAACAAGTTACTTGTGGCCAGTTTGGTTTCACTATTTGCAGTATTTACCTACAGATGCGTTAAAAATTCTGAGCAAACATTGGTTTACATTAATTTTCAATTCATCGTCACACCAATTTCATGGTTTTCAGGTGCGAAAATAACGAATTTGATGAAAACGGCACCTGTAAGAAGTGCCACGAGCGATGTGTTGGCTGTAGCGGGCCCCAATACTACCTCGGCCCAGGCGGTTGTAAGATGTGTACTGTAGCTCAAAAGCATATTTTCGGATACGTACGTTCTATACGGAAGTGTATACTGAAAAAAAGACCAAATCTCAATACCACTTTTAGCCGGAATGCTTGGAAATGCTGAAGGAGGAGCATGCTAATGCGACCTGTCAGAATCTAGAATTTTACTACACAGAAAACGGGGAGTTTAAGTTATTAAACGGCGGTGTCCTGAATTTTGTCCAAAACTCCGAGAAGTTTTATAAGAAAGAGTGAAACTGATTCGTTTGTCCTTGTGGGTAAGGCTAGCTACATCTAAGATTTCCAGATTGTTGCTGATGAATTTGATATTCTATTACAAAAATGAGAATGAACACCTTTCAAAACGATTTCTTGTCATTTTACTGTTTCGACGGTTTTGACAACGGTTATCATTGTTTTCGATTCACGTCTATACATCACAAGCAAATATGCTGTTTCGTTTTTTAACAAACAACAACTTCTGTAAAAAAATGTTGCGGAAAGATTTTTCTATTAATGCATTACTAAGAAAGATTATTTTTATCGACGACTCAAACATAGACATCATATATGCTGCTCTTAATGATCTTCACGCAAAACCTTGTTCCGCCTAGTGATCCGAAACTCCAACGTCACAAAGTTAGCAGTGAAAAACAAAATCATTTTCTGATCTTTTGAACTACAACGGTTCCAAAACACCTGGAGATTTGGTCATGGGTTTTATCTGTACATTGCAATTTATAAATACAGTTGGGTTCTGCACTATGTTAAAGTCAAAGTTAACGGCAACCTTTCCTACGAACTTACATGTTCAGGGTCAAGTTTTACATAATATTCTGACACTTTATAATGAATGAATCGTTACAGCTGCCTTTTTGATCTGCAAAAGAGTTACGTGTAATAGTTTTTGGATTTGTGACTCAGTTTCTGATTAAGAAATACCAGTAGAATATAAAGTACAATGTGCAAAACGGAAATGCAGACGCCAAATGAAAGATAATTAAAATGATTTTGTAAGAATTTTTTAATATAAGTGCAAAACTAACCACAAACCGTCAGCAATAAGCAACCTAAAAGTTATAAAATAACAGAAATAAAAACCAAAAAGCTAAATTTTCACTTTAATGGCACAGTTCTCGCCCCTAATAAAAAAACAGCAGCTCTAATAAAATGAAGATTCCCTTATCTGTGGTTTTCATGGCATCGAAAATGAGCGAAACTCAATCTGGCATTTCTTTTGTCAGATTAAACTCCATCATTCAAGAAGTATTCATAAAAAAGGTGTACGAAGCAAGATAAAACGGTACTTTGTGTAGTCTGCTTTACCTACAAACTTTACATTCTCAAATGTCATAAAATGGAAATAAAATTAGCTTCTGTACTTGAAATCGGTATGAATGATGTGTACCAACAGGTTGAAAATGACAAATGCTTAGCCAAAATAAGTAAGTTCTGCAGTACAAAATTCAGTGTTATTCATTACTTATGCATACATGTCATTTTATAAGTCTGAGTGTTTGGTGAAGTTTTGAAAGTTTTATTTTCATTCACATCTAGGTACAGTAGACAAATACGTAAACTGATCTGGTTAAGTCAACGAGTCACTAATTTTAGCCGCTTAATTTGTCTTTATCACGCTACATGCTTGGTGTTAATTCACTTTGATACGTTTACTGACTGTTACTGGTAACCTCATTACCAATTTCCACCTTGAACCCCCCTTATTTTTAGATTCTACTCTGTAGGAAAAAAACTTGACTCCACCCTAAGTATATCTGTGGCAGGTTTGTTCCGACATGTTTCAAATGATATAAATAAGCCTCATAGCACTGAATTTATGTGTAATATGCTTCAAAATAGAAGCACTGGGACAGTACACTTGTTAACTCAAGTCCGCTTGACGAAGCTACAAAGTGATGCGTATACATTTTTAATAGAGCGTGTTTGTATGTTTTTTATGGATAAAATGATGTGTGTTTGTTCATCTCTCGTGCAATTTCGATGAGGGGTGGATAATAGGGCTTTTGTTTTGGCGGATTTTATGTGGAGGCCTTTTCAGGGTTGCGTCTTGGGTGAATCATGATGGCCTGGATCTGTCTCGTATGCTTTTTCGTGCCAGCGGTCGTCGGAATTCGGGATATTCCGGTCGGATTAGCTTACACAAAACAATGGGATGGTGTATGCTCTGCGCTGTTGACCAGCTCGTTCGTCTTTTACAACAGTGAACTGATCGATCAGGAGATCAAATCGGCTGCGCGGAACATGCAGGAGCAACACATGTCGAAGTATGTGGATGGCACCAACATCCATGAGTATTTTGAATACGCCTATCCGGAATTCCCATTCGTGAGTGAAGCGAAGGCTTCAATCGATGCAACGCCTCAAATTCGACAACATCAATGTAATCCGAGGGAATTCAAGATGTTGATTAATGATTTTGAGCCGACTAATTGCCAACAAGTAAGTCTTACCATAATTTAAACCCGATAGTTATGGCTTTTTTCAGCTCTGCATGCACTGCTTACCTGGATCAATGCCACTCTGCTATTCGAAGAGCCGAAACTTCCCCGGCATTGCGAGAACATGCCTGTGCTCCTACGACGCTGAAAACCCGTTCGACGATGCGGCATTTTCCATCTACTCGGGATCAATGATTTTACAAGCCAAGAATGAACGATACAAGAACAAGCGTGAATTGGTAGTGACCAATAAGGGGATAGATTCACTCATTTTTGTTTAGATTTGTACGCCTGGAGTTGGGACTGTAACTTTGTCAAATGATGTAAACACGGATAAAGTAATGCATATTGTTAACGGTTTTTGTCTTTGAGTTTGATGATGCTTTTGTCTTATAAATGTTTGATATTTTTATGTTTAAGTGATGCGTTTATTGAAAAGGTAACGGTATTTTACAAAATTAGATATAAAAATACAGTGACCACACAATGACAGTCACAAAAGTCAGTAATTTGGAAGCGGTGTGGTGGAACTTTCAAAAACAGGCTTTTTCTGACAGACATTATCCGCATTCAGATTCGGATGCGACGGAGGGCACTTCCTCAAACAGTGATGAAGCTCGCCATGCTTCATTCCGGCAAGTTCACAACCCAGGCACTGATCAACTCTTGGTCCGACACATCCCTTTTTCTGGGCACACAACCCATGACATTCTTTACAGTACCCGTGAACGACCTCTTCATCGTCATCGGCGGCTTCCTCGAAGTAGTGAAATTCGAGATTCTGACACGTCGCATTAGCATGCTCCTCCTTCAGCATTTTCAAGCATTCTGACTAAAAGTGAGTATTGAGATTTGGTCTTTTTTTTCAGTATACACTTCCGTATAAAACGTACGTATCCGAAAATATGCTTTTGAGCTACAGTACACATCTTACAACCGCCTGGGCCGAGGTAGTATTGGGGTCCGCTACAGCCAACACATCGCTCGTGGCACTTCTTACAGGTGCCGTTTTCATCGAATTCGTTATCTTCACACCTGAAAACCATAAAATTGGTGTGACGATGAATTGAAAATTAATGTAAACCAATGTTTGCTCAGAATTTTTAACTTACCCGAGTGCAAACACGGCAAATGTCAGTACCAAAAGGGGCACAAACAGTGATTTTCGCATAGCAGTTGTGTTTTCAAAGGTATGTTTTCGATGAGAGCGCTTTGAGCTTATGTACTGTTGACAAAAAGGGCAATGTTGTAGCAAATTAGTCATGTTTTGGGGGAAATTGACTTGGCATTAGTGGATTTTGGTGCAAATTGTGTGAACGGAGGAAAGGTTGTAGCTGTGTTGACATATTGTTTTGATTTCGAACATGATTAAGCGGTGGAATTGCTTGTTTTGGTTGGGAGGTGGCTTTTACGATTTTGAATAACTAGGGGGCCCGTGACCTGCTTTTCAGCAGGTCAAAAGTTGTTGGCCTATAAAAAGTTAGGCCCTAAACAATAGTAATGGCAACGGAAAAGTTGCATTCATCTGCTTTTATCCCCTTTCTATAA
>KB455169.1:108896-119553 GCA_000341325.1 Panagrellus redivivus | reverse complement strand
CTTTCATCGTTCTGAATAAAAAATATATATGTAATTGTTAAAAATTATATATAAAGAAGTATCAAAAAGGTCAAACAACCTTCAAAATCGAAAAAAGCATAATAAAACTCCTAATTTATCACCTATGTAAATTTAAATAGCTCATTCAAGCACAAACATAACATTGAAACAACAAGAAAAGAACTACGCAACGGCTCGCTTCGGCTTTTCAGCTTCTTGAGACTGCTCTTCAGCTTCAGAGGGGTTTTTGTACACGAGATTCTGGATATATTCCGTCGCTGACAGCTTTGGAGTGCGGTAAACGTTGAATTCTGGTGCTGGAAGTTCAACAGCGTTCTGTGCTGGATTGGCCCATGTTAGCGTGTTCCATTGGCCCTGGATCGACGGGACTTGGGCGGTTTGGGGCGACTCGAATTTGACGATGGGTTCACCGGAGCGTGTTCTCAGGAGGTTGATTTCGATGGCGGCGCGTTCTAGCCTGAAAGATATCGGCTTGAAATGGCTAAAACAGTCAAAATCAATGACTTACGTGAAACCCTTTGCGTTGATCTGGACCTCACGACCGTTGGAATACTCAGCACGCAAAGTCGGGGTCGCATTCCGAATCGGAAGAACGTAGACCACCGTCTGCGGATTGGCAGCAGCAAAGGCCTTCAAGGCGGTGTCGATGAAGTTGCGAAGACCGCTGCTGGCTTCGTTCTGCTTGCAGAAACGGATCGTCAAGCGATGGAGTTGGGGCTTGTAGCTGGCGATACCGTTCTCATTGGGCGCGGAGGGGAAGCCGGTGAGTCGGAAGCCGAAGTTCAGCTGCTTGGCTGCCGTGTAGACTGTTTTGAGGCGATCAACACGGGGACGGGCTGGCATTTTGGGCGGATTTCGATTCGAAGAAACGTGAAAAAAGTTCACTCGCAAAAGTGAAATCGAGCGGCTGGGCTGCACCCTGCCCGCACTATTAGCCGACTTCGTGGTAAGAGTGTGCGGGCCGCGAAAATGCTCACACGAACGAAATGCATTTTTTCTCCAGCCAGCGCCGTCGGCAATGCGCGCAGCTATCGCTCATGAAAATCGCTTCCTTCCCATTGACCTGAGGGCAATCGGTGTTTCTTTCCCCTTCCTAACCCTTCCCATGCCCAGCGGGGTGCCATTTACGTCGATCGCGCACCCATCTGATGGAGTATTTTCCCATTTCGCGACACTTTACAATTTTGTCTTTTTGCATTTTCTTTGTTCCGGAAAACCCTCTCAAAATGCCTGATCCACCCGTCTCCACCGGATTTACGGCCAACCCAACGTCCTCGGACCTATTTTTTTGTTCGCGCAGGCCATTAAATGTACCTCGGAGATGGAACTGGGGCTCCCAGCTGCCGCGTCTAATCTCTGCTTTGCACCGACGCCGCCGATGGCGATCGATTGCGTCGCCGACATTTTCCTTACTTCCATGCGAGGGTTGCTTGTTTTTCTTTCTTCCTCCCACCCGTGTAATGTCGTACTCCGATAAGTCCCACGTGCTTCCGTGCTTGTGCACTTGACTTAATTTTTGTTTTTACGCGTTTTTGATGCGCATTTTGCGTTTTTTTCAACCTTGAATCCCATTTTTGTCCATTTCCAGCCGCGTGCCCATGTCAGTCGACCCTCAAAATACGCCTCGAACGAAGCGTCCGTTCTTGAGGAAAGGCGAGGGCCATCGGAAGTACGGATTTCTGGGGGCTCCGCTATCCGCCAGATCGGCTTCGGCCGCGAATTCCGCCAGATCTACGATGGAACAGGAGGATCGCCAGAGGCCAGCCAGCACTTCCTCTCTCCCTTTTGGACACAGCCATCGACGGCCAACCACCGCGACGACCCAGGACAGCGGTATTCCGGAGGATCAGGCCCATTCCAATGAAAGCCTCGGGCAACAGGTTTTTGTTGACGATGTTATTGACGACGTCTCCGAATACAGTCAGCATTCGGACAATATCGGTGTCCCAGAGCGGCCGAAGGAGAAATCTGCTGGATTTGAACCTCGTAAGTTTCTTTTTTCGTGTTTTTGGCATGTTTTGGTTTTAATTGAGTCAATTTCAGATCACGCTTCGACACCCATTGCCGCCGAAATCGATGCCTGTCAGGAGCGTTTGGAAAGAGTCGCGCCGAATTCCGTCCGCAATGCCATCCAGATAATGGAGGAAGTTCCAACAGCCAGTAGCAGTTTAACCAGTCTGAACCACATTGCCACTCCGCCGATTCCGAATGGTTCCAACCATCAAAACGCTTCCGATGCCCAATCCAACTTCAGCGAGGAGGTCGTTCACCGTCATCCCGAGGCGTACCAGAACCTCAAAACCCGGACCAGCATCTCATCTCTGAATTCAACATCGACAGCGACCCCCCAAGCCGCTAACCACTCTGAATCCTCGCTCGTCATCCCACGAGCCAGCGACTTCAAGGTCCATGCACCGAGCTACACCCCTGGCATCGGTCGGACGCGGAGAAGAAACATGTTTGAATCCATTTCGGAGACTCCTGAATCAATCTCTGAGCGAACTGCCACCCCTGTGTGCAATCTGAACAATTTGGCCCGTGAACATGGAATCGAGCCGGATTTGATCGATAACACACCCCTTCCGAAACCCGCCAAGCATGTCCCGAAGCAGATGCCAATCCAGTCACAACGACCCGATGTGAGCCTCTTCACGACGCCCATCTTCTCCAAAAAGAGCCCCTCCGTCGGCGGTGAGAAACTGGAATTAATGGCAGAGCAGTTGCGGTATCAGATGATGAGCATCGACATTGCCAAGGATGAACTCGCTCAGCGATACGAAAAGGTTGGTTTCGCTTTTGTCTGTTTTAGTGTTATTTGGTATCGTTTCAGCGTGATGCCGTCCGAGAAGCCCAGTTCCACAAACTCGTCGACAAGTGCAATGCTCTCCAAAGAAGGCTCGATGATGCGAATAGTAATGCGGTCCAGTCGAATGATGGCACGAAGGCCGAGTTGAGATTGGCGAGGGACCGGGAGAAGGCTGCCAAGAAGGAGATCGCTGAATTGAAGAAGGAGTTGGAAGCCAAGGACCGGGAGAATCAGCATCTCAAGACCCAAAATGTGTCAAAAGCGTCGACGGTCTCGGCTTTGAGGCTGGCTGCAGACAAGCAGAAGCAGGTTGTGGCTGAATTGACGAAGGAGCGAGACAGTTTGAAGGACAAGTTGGCCAGGAGCGAGTCACTTTATCACAAACTTGAGGTTGGTTTTGTCTTTTTAAAAGTTAAGTCGATCAAGGTTGGATTTCAGAACGATCTCCGATACGAGCGCAAATTGAACGATCTCAACAAGAAACAGGCCGCTGCAGTCCGCCCAGAACCGCCGAAACAGGCCCCTGCGCCGGCTCCAAGAAGGACCAATTCATTCAATGGTCGACCTCCCTTCCGCCCCGTCAATGCCAATCACGGCCGTCTCGGAAGCAACAGTTCGACAGGATCCTCGACGACGACGACTTCCGTGCCTTTTGGGACCCTGCCGATTCCGACGCCCTTCCAGATCCCCGATAATTTCCCTCCAAGGCGACAAAGACCAGTTGTTGTGGCTGTCCAGCGTGGATCCAAATCGGTGCAATGGTCTTCCCCCGTGGCAGAATCGATTCCCTTCAACTCTGAGAATGGTTACGAGCCGTATCTGTTGCAGTTTTTGCCTGATAATGTGGTTAGTTTTCGTTTTTGGTGGCATTTTTGATCGTTTTTCAACTTTTGGTTACAGATATTGGATGAAGAAGTTCTCGATGGCCCCTATCAAAAACAAATCTACTCGTCTGACATCACTCAATTCATCTGGAGAAGGCGGGTATCTTGTGGATGTGAAACGATGCTGAATGCGTTGAAGGACTACTATTTCTATTGTTCTTCGGGGACGCCGGTTCAGGTTGGTTTTTGATTTTGGATGTTCTTGGCGTTTGCAAAGATTGTGTGTTTTCAGTTGATTCACACCGCGAAGGACGGCGTCATTGAGATCACGTTGAGCGACATCCGAATTCGAGCCCTCCCATCGACTGAACTCGAAATCCGTCACGGCGATGGCGGTGACAAGACGGTCATCACGGCGGCCAACAAGCGATACGAGTATTTTTACAGCGCGGAATCGATCTACCCAACCACAGAGATCTACGAAGGCACCATTGGTCTGCGACGAGAAGAAGGAGCTCTCGCTCAACCGGAAGAACAGATCGATGGCACTGGAATCACGGCGCAGAGAGATGATGGGAGCTACTGTACCGTCAATGGCAATCAGATTGTCATCGAGCATCCGCTCTTCCAGGTATGTTTCTTTCATTCATTCGTTTGTTTGGCTTGTTTATGTTCAAATGTCGCTTTCAGCTAGCCCGCTCGACCGATCAAAAATACGGTGGCGGCTTCCGGCTTGCCGTCTACGGTCTATCCGGTGACAAAAAGCAGTTCCTACAGATCAGTGTCTGCCCACAGGACAACGTCGTCTTCATCAAACATGTCCAGCAAATCGGACAATCCCACGACAAAGATTTGTGCACAACTCACAACAAATGTGAGCACTTGAAGAGATGACAGTACAAATTAATATTGCTTTATTGTGAAATGTAAATTTTGAAAATAAAAAAAATTATTGCGTGTTGTTTTGGTTTCAACATTGAGTGTACAAAAATGTGACATCATCGAAACAGCGCGTAATTGTAAATGTGTGAATAGCAGTCAGAATGTTCTGTATGGGTAATAAGTATGGTCAAATATACTCATCTTGGTCATCGATGAGGTTTTCAAGACAAAATCTGTAACAAAACACTAAAACAGTTTTTAAAAGCATGTAAGCTTACTTATACTTTGGCTCAGGGCGAATTTCCGGAATGATCGAAGAGACCGACACACGCTCTGTTATTGTTCCTTCGAGAAAAATTTCTTCGTACTTTACATATGTGAAATTCAGTATCTTCATCAACTCATCCGGCGTAATTCTACAACTGAGCAGATTCAGATTGAGTAATCGACAAGTTTTAATTTTTGGTGATGTAAAGAATCTGTCAATTACGCCGGGGCCACAGTTGAGAAATGTAATTTGGTCGGTTATTACGACATTACTTAAAGAACGTATTGTTGCATTGTCAAGATGCTGTAAAGTTGATATATATATATATAAATTTCTGTTATGGTGTGAAAGCTAATTTGACTCACATTCTTGTATTTAATATATATATTTTTACCGAACTTGTGATCGATGTACTTTTTCAGCAGAAAGTTAAACGCTGGGGATATATGTTGATATCTGAAGTTCCGACGGTCGGAGGGGAGAAGTTCAATGAATCGGCGGATCCAGTCATAGGAGAAGCGTTTTAGGGTTACTGTGTTTAGGGTGGTGGACATGATGGAAGTTGGAAGTTGAATGGAGGCTGAAAGGGTGTTATAAGGGTGACAATATATATGCTCATTGTTGGTTGGCATCATTACCCAGATGGTAGAAGCTTGCCGGATACGGTTGCGCGCGTTTTTTGACTGCGCGGATCAATCCTTGGTTGCGCGCCATTCCCGATGGCGGTCACCTGTTTCAACCTTGATCATATAACATGTGTTTTTCATGGTTGTAGCCTATTAACATTTTCTGACCTCATTGATCTTAATTTAGTATTAAAAGTGTTTTCAATTAACCCAGACTATATCAAAATCACATTTATGTCACAGACTTTTGTGTCCATTACCCTGCAGACAGCAATTATCCCAGTTGTAATAACGTCAAACATAAATTATGCTTTTTGATTACAAAAAATGGCCAGCATGACCCCCTGTCTGCAATTTGTTATGATGGAATCCTACGTCTAACGCAAAAGACATAATTAGAGGTGTCAAAAGTCAGCATTTTCAATGTTCAAATTCTAAAATGATTCCATTTTCGTCTACTTGACTTACTTTCTTCCTGTCCAGCTAACTAACTGGAACCCATTCAAGCCTAAAAATACGCCTCACCCCTACTTTTTGACAGATGTTTTCCCAAAACACGACCAAGGAACACTTGGACTACAGTTAGCTTAGTTGACAGTGTCTCCTGCTATTAATATTACAGCTGGCAAGCTGTAAAGTGTCGAACCGTTTCGTCGACTTTGGCTAATGGGCCTGGACCGGAAGGTGGGAAGGTGCAATTTGACATTCATAAGTTGGAAACCGAAGAAGGGTTCACTTTTCTAGCTTTTATTTTGTATGCGGTAGCTATTTTGTGACGACTTTTAAATGTTAGCCAGTTCTATGTCGCATTGATTTTATTTGATGTCATCAACGCAGGATGTCATCGTGAAAAGTATTTTCATCGACCGCTACGCTTTATTGGGGCTTGAAATTGTCAATTTAATCATTGGCCCATTTCTTATTCATGTCATTGTTACAAAGTCGAAGATACTTGGGACTTTCAAGTGGTACTTGCTTAATCAGACTGTTTTTGTCCAGATTTTTGAGTTTTTCATCATTTTGTTGAATCCGGTTTTGCTTAATCCGTATTTAAGCGGGTTCATGGTAATTTTTGAAATCTTTACTTAGAATTTTGTTTGAATAAACTGTTTTAGAGCGGCATTCTCGGCCCCTTCATCCCCTATGAAGGTACTCTCGCCATTTGTTGCATCTGTTTCTGTCTCCTGGCTAACATGATTGTCGCAGTCTGCCTATCAGTGACGAATAGATTCTTCTTCATGTTCCGTCCAGATTTCCGAAAATATCTTGAAAATAAGTACACCATGTGTTGTCTCATTGGATGCCATCTATCCGCCTATGCCCTTGTCTGCGTTCTATTTCTCGTCACTGCAACTTCTCCAACCATTCTCCGCCAAATAGCCCACAACGAATCCTCCGGCCTTCTGGACATCTATTTTGATGAGCCCAGCTTAATCTACGTTTCAAAGTATGACGTCCTGCCACGGGTTTGCTGCATCACTTTTTTCATTGTCGTCACCTTTCTTTCGCTCATTTTGCTAGGTAGCATTTTATTCGCGGTGATTCACATTTTCATCAAAAAGAAAACGACTGTCGTAGTCTTCAAAACAGCTACGTCTCTATTAACAGTATCTTTGGTGCAGGCATTATTATGCGTGTTTTTACTAATTGTTCCGATCATTTTTGTTTTAGGAAGTTGGGGTTTTAATTTACAATTTAACGTTAACCTTGTAAACGCTTTTATTGTTTTATTGTCATTTTATGGCACACTTGACATGGTAAGCATGCTGTATTTTGTGGCACCGTATCGTAAATATTGTTTGTCATTGATTGGTATTAGCTCTAGAAAACCTCCAAGGAACAAGGTTTTTGTCAAAAGCAGAAGCATAGCTCAGAAATAAAGCTACTTTTAAAACTTACTGATGTTTAAGCACTGAGACTAATTGCAACTAACCAAAAATCTGAAAAAGTTGAAAACCTTTTAGATGCCATTTTGCACTTTTATTATTAACAAGTCATCAAAAATGCATGTAGCATGCTTTTGACATGTTGCACTTTGAAATGTTGTAGTTTTTGCGTTTTTTTATGAATCATTTTGACTTCTCTCAATTAGAGTCAATAAATATATATGTAACATTAAAGTTAACATACATTTTTATAGTTAGCAAATGACGTGTTTCCTTTTATGCAAGTTAAGCGTGTTAAAGTTGACAAAACGTGAAAAAAGTATGATTCATGACACAGTATGTGCCAACGCTTTGGCATCACTAAAGTTGTAAAACTCTAAAATAATTCTGCAAACAGCTGTTTTTTTATTGATGTGACATTTGCTACGATTATAATAATAATAAGTGGTATGAATTGTTCCATAAGATTCTGTGGAAGTTCATGAGTTTTAAAAATGAACAGTGCTGACAACTATTTTTTGAAATACATTTCACAAAAAACGGGCCTAGGCTCAGAAAAAGAATCCAATACAACATAAATTTCGATTCTTGAAAATCGAACTTTGATTCAGACTTGTAATTTTTTTATCATCGCCCTGTCACCGTCAAAATCACATTTTTTGAACGACACTAAAACAGCAAACGGGTAACTTGCAAGTTCGAACTTCGAACCGCCTGCCTTGCCAAACCACGAGACGCGTTTACTTCAAGGATCATCAAACCTGAAACCTCTAATACATGCTTGTTATTATTTTTATGAATTTGACAAATAAATTGTATGAATTATACTCCACATTAAGGATCAACAGATTCTTTTTTATTTTTCTGTTTATAATATTCAAGTCATTGTAAAAATAAATTCACGAGACTAAGCTCAAAACTGCCATTACTTCCGGTGGGCAAAGCTGACTTCCTTGGTTTGAATGTTCTGCGAAACACAACGATCACGGACAAACGGATCTCCCAAAATGGCTTCTCCAAAACCAGCCTTCGCCAATGCAACAAGGCATGTGCCCTCTGCATCTTCAATGGGGACTGCGAGTTGAGAGCCCTTAATAACATGGTCATACTCGTCAATGTTAATAGTCAAATCCGGAATCTTGTCACCATCTGTGCATTTCAAAAAGTAATGACCTCGGTCTTCTTGGAGCTTCACTGTTTTTTTGATTGCTGCGATAATCTGAAATTAATTATTATTTTATATATAATAAGTTCTCTATTTACCTCGCTAATATCGAAGGGCAAAAGGATAACAGTTGTTCCGGTATCGATGAGACCGGTAAATGAACCAACTGAACTCGTAGTAACTTGTTTACCATTGACGGAAACACTGGAATCTTGCTGTCAGAGGAAGTTAAAATAAATCGCTTACTTGTTAATGTTAACATGCCAATCAAGCTTGAGAGATTTGGTTTTTGAATAAATAGCCCCACAATTTTCCGTATCATAATTCCCCAGGGTAATTTCACCACCAAAGGTGTTATCGGCACTTTTTTCGAGGAAAACTGTCAGAATCGGCTTCTCAACGGCCTTTTGTTCTACGGCAGTGTAAAATGGAGGCGGTCCGCTTTCTGCGTCATTTGGTGAGCTTAAACCGAAAATTGATTTGATAACGTCGTTTCCTTGACTTTTATTGGCAAGGATAAAAGGCTGGGACTTCAAGTTGATACCGCCAAACTGGAAAAAAATTGTTTTTTATTAAATAAATTTCAAAAACTTACCGTTACAGTTTCAAAACCACGAACTCCCTTGGCGTAACTTCCATCCCCATAACCAATTTCTTCCGGAACGTTGTCGCTTTTGTAAGTAGATGACTTTTCCTTATGGAAAACGGGCGTATCTTTGCAATCGTCATCTTTGCAGGTCCCATCCATGATCCACAAATCAGCAGAACCAGTATCAAAGTCAGTGACGAAAGTTTGGGGCGGCGTTCCAACAGTAACGTTGCCTGAGTAAAAAAATTCGCCATTGCGGGTCACCACCGGAACTACGCCTCCTTTAGCTCTGATAAGCTTGCGATTGATAGATGCTAAAGTGACATGGTTACGGGTGATATGGATACGGTGCGTAACGGCTTGAGCGACGGCGAATGAAACCACAAGACACAAGAAAACCTTCAGTAAAACCATGGTGGCGCTTTAGTATCATAAGTCATTCTAACAGTGCTTATATACAATTTTTTATCGACTATATAATCAAAATTTGTAATCAAAACCACAAAACGGTCATGTGAGTCGCTATACACTTTAAAAAATGATTAATTTGCACTGTTGATTCATTAAATTTGCGGCAACCGTCTGGCGGAACTATTATTAATCTTTCAAACTAAAAAACCATTTTAGAAATAACACTAATAACGTCCAGGCGCAAATCGCCAAAATGCAAGATCAAAAAAAATGGGTACCTTAAACTGTAAATTCAAACTTGTTTTTTAAATGCGTAGTCAGACATTTCCAAAAGTACAAGATAAATATTAATTTTAAAAAATAGAACTTGCTTTTTTACTATTGCCAGTTCTAAACAACGAGACAAAAGTATGGATTACACCGGAAGAAATAGGTCGGTTTTTCATAACTGTCCTGGTAAGAGGCAAAACGCAACCAAATTACGTTACCCGTGTATGTGTTTCTAGATCGAAGACTTGTGATTTTTTCGGGTTACCTTTAGAGGGGTAGATGGTCACAGATAGCGGCGTCTAGCGACGGTTTAAAAAATTTTTATTACATAACCGACTTTGGTCAGGCAGCGCCAAAATAAAAAGCCAAAATAAAACAATTGTGAAACTTTGAAAGAAGAGTTGGCAAACCGACGGTTTCATCGGAGGACAAACCCTTCGGATCGAACCCAGAATCCGAAACTCTGGGATTTCGGATTTTGATCTAAGTTAATACGGCATCTTAAGCAAAACAAAAAAATTATTTTATAATGTCTGAGGTGAAAAGTTGGTCGAAATAGTGTCGCAATGTTGTCATACTGGCTTCGTGACGTTTATTGACAAAAAGCCCCAATTCAGCGACTTTTAACAAAATTTTGGTTATTTTGCCACATTATCGGGTTCACAATTCGATACCGAATCCGAAAAGTTCATCGGATCGGATTTCGGATCAATCCGAAATCTGGTTTTGTTAAATTTTCCATCCGTGATCCGTGATGATCCAATAATCAAAGTTCAATACCGATCGGATCAAAATCGGATCGTACTCGGATTACCAACTCTGTTTGAAAACGTCTTGTCGGCACACAAAAAAAATCATGAATTAGTTACGCAAATTCTCGGGTACCAATTTCCACCAAAAGGGTGGACA
>KB455169.1:75778-94385 GCA_000341325.1 Panagrellus redivivus | reverse complement strand
TTTGGATGTCAAAAAATCGGGGGTCGGCCCTCCTAAAAAACCTCGCGAATGGCCTCTTAAACATCCCTCCTGTCACATCTTTGCTGTGTTTCACAAGCCCCAAGTTTCATCTCTCCTGACGACACTACACGAGTCCCTTAAGATTAACGACACTTGACAAGGCGACTTATAACTACTTTTTGAGGCTAACCTGCTATGGTCCTTCGACTCGCCCCCCTTTTTTATGTTTCAACGTTTCAGCCAAGCCTGCTCAGTGCCATTTATCACAATGTACTCGCTAATTGAGCCATTTTTGCCGAGTACATCCCAGTTTGCAAACATATGCCATTCAAACTTTGCCATCCTCCCCCGCTATTAGTGCCAGGCAGCTCTTTCCAAAGATGAACAATGTGGCCCATCCATAACGCGGAGGTCCTAACTTTTGTTCTTAGCTTAGCGCATTATGGTTAGATATGCAAATTCGAAAAGTTGAACCCCTCTGGCATGCTTTCTGGCGGCAACTTTGTTCACACTTTCGAAAAGCGGCGGCATATTTCCATTTCCAAAAGAGGAATTCTACGCTTACCCTTCAACGGCATGTGCAATGTAACCAGCCCGCCCGCGCGAAATCGCGAAATGAAGTGCTTGCTGCCCTTTTGAAGACAAATGACGTTGGCGGTGGCGCCAAAGAAGTCGCCGATCGCCTATGGTCTCCTTCGTGACAGCCGGAGGCCCTGGTCCGATGACAAGCTAGTCAATGTTGTCACTTGGTCTTGTTATTCTGCACTTTGTAAATCAGTTTGTCAGTCAGGTTGATTTGAGATGGACATTCTGACATCAGCCGGTAGTCCCGGAAGGGGCTTGGTCATTGTTAGCTAGGTGTTTACTGATAAGTGGGGTTGTTTGGTGGTTTGTTTCTTACTTGTTATCAGTAGTTTTTGAGTCGGTCAAAAATAGCTATGGAATTAGGGTGTGCCCTTTTGAGAAGATAGCAACATTTTGAGGCTAACTTGGGACAATGGGGGTTTGAAAGTTCTAAATTTGAGTTATGAGTTTCATTTTGAACGACTTCTTTGTCGTTATAATTGTTGTAGGCAACACCATTTTATACTTCTCGTCTTCGGAAGTCACACGGATAAAATTTTACATGTTTTTCCTTAAGTTTGAATTTTTTATTTTCTATATTTTAACACAAAACTCATACTTCTCACCATTTAGCCCCCCAAAAAACCCAAAAACACCCCCAAATTCGGTTCAAGGTCGCTTCACCCCCACTTTGTTAACCATTTGACGGTTCCGTTTCACCTCTTTTTTCTTCGATTCTATTTTCTATTCCTTTAAAACTGAAAGCACCTTTTTTCTTCCCCACGTTCGATTTCCCTCCTCATGTCAGACTTACTGCAGCCATCCCTTCAAACCTCCCTTCACAAATTCCCGTCAACCTAATCGGCTGACCACTTATTGGTCATACACTACTTTGTAACCGATCATTGTATACCTTTCCTCTACTATGTATCCATCCATCCGGTCCTTGAAGACAGTTAGTTTTTGTCGTTGGCCGAGTTGGTCGCGCTAACGACTCTTACAAACACGCTTCTCCATTTCCTGGATGGTGTATGTATCCGCTTAACACGCTGCCTGGCTTGGTGGATTCAAGTATGCCGCGCGTGCTTCCATGTATCTTTTGTTGTTTTTCGTCGCAATGGAAGCCTTATTTACAAAAAAATGAGAAGCTACTGCGCGGACAGTGAAACCGAGAGTCAGCTTATCCCTTTTTGCGTTACTTCCGTCGGAAGCAGCCAGCCTGGAGCCTGAGGCGTTTGTCACACATGGGTATCAAGCTTCTGGGGTTCCATCGGCAAACCTTAGTTAATTCTGTGGTTTTTGCTGACTGACTTCAACGCCTTCGAGTTCGAGGAAAAAAGGGTTTATCAATTAGCCAACCCAAGCAGCCCGAGGAGGGTGTCATTAACTTAACTGCCTCCCAGCCGTGTTTATAATGTACATAAAGTTTTAAGGTTTTTACGCTTTTTCATTGGCGATTCAGACGTGATGGGGATGGGGGCCGGACTGGAAGTTGTGATCCGGCCGGTTTGGCGGCGGCAGGGGTTTGACAGTCGCAGCCAGGGTAGAGCTAGCTGGCAGTAAACTGTCCCATTCTACATGGTTTTCGGATTTGGATTTGCTCATGTTTCTTTTTAGCTTTGAATTGGAACAAAAATAGGACGACGGAATTCCGTATTCAAAGTCGAACCTGTCAACTGTTTCCCTTTTTGGTGGCTGTCAGCTGTCTGTTTCTGTTTTGAATGCAATGGAGGAAGCGGATTTATTTTTTTGTTTGTTTATGTTTGTTCGAACTTTGGACATGCTTCAACGCATCTTTCCGATTGCATTTAGGAATTGGGAATGCTTTTTTGAGGGAATTCCAAGGCGACAGATGACTATTGCCTTTTCGTTGCGAGACTAATGACCCAATTCGAAACCAATTAGCACCCTCTCCCTTGGCTTGGATCCAATTTAATTGCTCTTTTTAATCCTGTCAATCTGATCAACCCCCCAATCTTACCTACCTTCCTCCCGAAGTGTCCCCTGTTTCAACCTTGCACCCCGGACGCTCGTTCGCGACAGCTTATCCGTCCCTCCTTCGCGCCCCTCAGGCCCTTCTGGTCACCATCACCGGGAACTGCTACTCCTGCAGCTACATCGTAAGACACATAAATTCCGGCTCTCTAGCTAACCCTTTGACTTTGACCGGCCCCCAGCTTTGCAACTTTTTTATATATCGTTCGTGCGCAGCAACAACACGAAATGAACCACCTCGCGGGCCGGCCGGCTCAAATCTGATTTCCGGCTGGCGGCAACCGCCAAAGAACTTCATCCCCGCGGGCAAAGTTCTTGCGGTCACTTACGACTGCGCTTTTTCGCGCCCTTCGGCACTTGGCCATGGCATTCGGCCCTCATTGCGGGGTTGCATTATGATGTGCTGATGTCCCTTTTAGAGGGATATGTCTTTGTTGTCTTTTTTATGTCCTGGCTGTCTGCATGCATGCCAAATGGAACGATAAGCGTTTTTGATAATGGCAAAATGGAAAAAGGGCGGAAAAACAAGGGGCAGAGTGGTTTTTGAAGGGCTATTAGTTGGTTTTTTGTTGTTTTTGATGGCATTGGTTGGAAATTATTCATTAAAAGGTCTAAGCGTTCTTCTCAGTAATGCGTCCTGAATTATGTTGTTTAAAATTTTTGAATTCGAACCCCCAGTGAAAACCAATATCAAAAAACGCCTCAAAACCTCATTCCCACGCCCCCATTGGCACCGTTTGCCGCGCTGTGCTGCCGCCCTTTACCTTTTTTCCTCAATATTTCACACCTTTGACCTTTTACACGCGCGGAAGGGAGTCTTTATGTTAGCTATTATGTCAATGTCGGCTAGTCTATTAGATGTCAGAAAGTAGCTCATCCCTCATCCCGGATGAAAGCGCCAACACCTATGTGTCGACGTGCATGCTCGCCTCGCGCTATTAGATGAATGCCATTCATGATGGACAGGTTTTGGCGCTCTCACCGGCGCAAGGTTTGTTGGACAGGGGCAATGGTACCATCCCACTTTTTACCAAACATTAACCGCAAAGATGTATCTCTGCGTCCTTGTAGCTGAGATTCATTCTATGTGATAGATAGGCCCATTAGCCGGGGCTAATGGGTTTTGTTTTTGTCTTTGACGGATGTTTTTACATGACTTATGATGGTGGTACTGTGGAGCATTTGTAGATTGTTCCATTGTTCCACAATGCGCTATTCGTGATATCGTTATAAACTTTTGCCAAAACCCTCAAACTCCAACCCACCCCAACACCTTTTTTCAACCAATTTCCAGTCTCCTCCCCAAACATCTGTCAAAAACTGTCAAACCATCCAAGCTTCACGATCCCCAACAAAAACCATCTGTCATCAATGGTCACTTTTTTCGTCCATCCCCACCAGAAAGAACTGTAGCTTTTTGCAATGGGTTCCATAAAAACCGTAACAAATAAACGTCCCCCACCGCGTGATTATCCAATATGCCTTCCGTGCCTATGACCAATTCCAACTCCCAAAAAATCGGAACGCGCCTCGACTTACTCACTTTTTTTCGTCCACTTCTTTGAAGGCCCTTTGTGACTGTCAAAAGATCGTAATCTACTTACTCACGGAATGAAATAGAATAGTTGCCATCCGATGCTTTCCGTTGCCTTTTTTATGGCGTCAACCTTGAAACTATTGAAATGAATTGCGCGATTATATTGGTAATTTGGTGGAGATTTATAAGTCCGAATTCAGCTTGGCACATTGTCTGTGAAACTTTTGAAATTAAAAAAGCGTTTGGTGTTTGATAACATCAGTTTTTTTGAATTTTAGAGGTGACTCATTACAATGTTGTTTGTTTTACCTTGGCTGCGAGGCGTATAAATCGGCAAATCACAGTTTTAAAGCTTAAAAATCGCTGACTTGTTGCGATCATTTGTTTTTGCGTACCATTTACAAGTTTCAAGCTGTTTTCATCAATTTTTATCAACACAAAACGCAAAAAATGAGCATCTATCCATCGCGTCGCACTCGAGTACATTGCCTTATGCTTGTTTTATAGCCATTTACGAACAAGAGGGTCTATCGATACCCGCTGTGCATGTAGGTAATGCACTTGTGTCCAAGAGAATGACCTATTGAGGAATCGCTGACCATCCTAAGCATTCCCCATTTCTCTTGCAGCCTTTTTTGTCCTTTCAAAGTCAGCGACATGCGTGCGCTGATATTCCTGGGAACCCTGGGAAACGTGTTAGCTCGCTGATTTGCAACTATTGTAATCGCGTCACTTTTTGGTTTGTCACGCTTGTCCTTTTTGCATCATGCTGCATCTTATTGTCACCCAGTTTGAAACGACAACATTCACGCCATTCTTTGTTAGCCGCATTTTGAAGTTTTGTCTCTTGCATCGTACTAATTTGGTTAGCATTGTTGTGTTCTGATGCATTTTTAAGCATGTTTTTTTTTGAAAAATATCATTCCATTTTTTTCATTTTTCATCATGTTTTGCGCGAAAACATCTCTCGAAACACCGTTTAATGTGTTGGGCTGTCAGTTCCCGATGATGCATCCCTTTGTTGACCGCATACTTTTTCAGGCTATATCATTTTACCCGATTGAACAAGCCCCCAATTCAATTTTTCACCCACCCATCAGGATATCCGACATCCCAAGAGTCTCGGTCGTGGTCATACCTTACTTTCAACTTCAAATCTGTTCATTTCGGCCCAGTCTGGTGACAAACCATGAAACCCCTCACCGTAACGCCTCCGGGCAGCAGTGCCGCCGCGCTATCCATGGAGGCCGCGCGTCAGCGTGTTCGGACCCTCGAAGCTGAGAATCGGCGCCTCATGTCGAGTCAAGGTCAACTCGTAGCTGACGCAAATCGGCGCGTTGAAGTAAGTTTTTTTTTCACTTTCGTGTTTTCTCACCATTTGGAACAAAAAACCTGCCTGGTCCTAGGCCCTTTCCGACGTGATACTCACATTGCCTGGTTAGCTCAGTCGGTAGAGCACCAGACTCTTAATCTGGCTGTCGCGGGTTCGAGCCCCGCATCGGGCTAAATTTTTGCTTTTTGTTTATTTGACAGTTGTTTTTCGATTCAAATTTTTGTGACAGCCGATAACCGTCAAAGGGGTTTCAATTTTGATGAAGTGCGATGACATGTAGTTTTTTAATGCATCTGTCAATGGAAAAGTGATGCGCGGAAGTTTTTCAAATTGCGAAACGTAGTCCGATCAAATTGGTTGCGATTGTGGGCGATTCGATCGTCATAACGGGATTTGATTAGAGAAATGTGACTGCGCATCGTTAAATTTGATCATTTCATGGATCTGACTTTGATAATGTCATTTTGCAGATGCACTTGAATGAGATCCGGGTCCTTCGCGAGGAAGCAAAGTCGCTTCGGGCCGCCAATGCGCAGTTGCAGGAAATCTGTGCCTTTTTGGATGAGGATCGGCAGAAGAACCGGCAATTGAGTCGAGAATGGCAGAAATTTGGTCGATATACTTCGGATTTGATGAAACAGGTCGGTCTTTTTTGGGGTTACTGTAGTTTGGAAGCTGAATTTTGCCATTTCCAGGAAGTGACAGCCTATCAGCAACGCCTATCAGAACAGTCCGAACGGCACTCCCAATTAATGCAAGAAAACGAAGAACTCAAACGACTATGCCTGTATCTCGATGAACAACGCCAAGCCGTGATCAGCCAGGCCACTGCAATGGCCGAGGAAGCCGCCGGCGTTCAGACTTATTACCGCCAGACTGACGGTGACAGCAGTGATGCCGGCTGTGGCAGCAGTGCTCAAAGCAGTGATTGCGAGCGGGAGGACATTGAGAAGATCGGGCAGCCTATGGGCATGCATGAAATCGAATTCGACGATGAACAGGAGAATGCCGTCCGAGCCTTGACCGCTTCCATGCGCGCTGGGGTCAGCAATGAAGCCAATCTTGAAACCTCCGAAGCCGCAGCGATCCAGGATGGCCATAAAGACCGACTTTTCAACTACATTCACAGCCTGGAGAACCGAATCAAGACCTTGGAACATCAGACATCGCTGGCGACGAGCAATAACAGCCTTCCGCGACGGTTCTCGACGGAGTTGATGTCACCGAGGCCGACGGAATCAAAAACGGCTGCCGAAACGCCGAAAGGGAAATCTGCTATTCAGATTTTATCCCACATCCCGGCGGAGGAGCTGCCATCACGATCTGGAACGCCGACAGGAACGAGTTTCAGTCGACAAGGGCTGTGTAGCCGAATGATGGAATCGACAACATCCACGATGACATCATCTGGGACGACTTTCTGCTCCAGTGATACTGATGAATCCGCTGCTACGGCTGTTTTTGTCATGGGTGACGATAGTCACGACTTTGCTGCACTGTCTGGACACTTGGAAGTGCGTGCTCTGGGGCCTATTGACGAGGAATCTGAGGCCGATGCCACTGTCATTGAAAATGTTGGTGGTGGTAGCCATCAGAATTCACCGACTTCTGGCCTGTTGACCATTTCAAAGCGCATTTCAAGCAGCTCCGAGCACAGTACCACCGGGTCAGCTTCAACCTCGACCGGTGATGAAAGCGGCATCGAATGCGGTGACCTCCCGCCCCAGATGCCCCTCATAACCGGAGATACATCCTCAGCCCGTCTGAGCCTCTGCAGTTCCAACCAATCCCTGGACAACTGCAGCCACAGCTCATCGTCCAAGTCCCAGAAGTCCCTCCCGGAGAACTTCAGCACCCTGGGCCGTACCAAACCGCCACCATCCTACAATCAAGTCAAACTTCGCCATCGCGCTTCCTTCAATGCCGCCCCCATCACTCCAGTAGCCGGACTCCGGCCCCAAGTCGTTGGCCATTCAACCCTCGCCGAAGCTGTCAATGCCCTCCAACATGGCGATCCAAACCCACCACAGCAACGGCGAACATGTCAAAATGGATGGACTTCGCTGGAGCGTCGGAAAGTGCCCCCGCCACAGGAAATGAATGCACAGATTACTGCTGTCTAATTAGTAGATTTAGATATTGATTCACTCTATCACTTTTTTTACTTCCGCCTTTTCGTTTTTAGGTTACCTATCTGATTTTGTAGCAAGTTACTGGTGTGTTTTGTATATGTACATTGAAATTAGTCTTTATTACCATCAAGTATTATGAACAAGTATTCGGTATTTTGTGATAGATGTTTAATAAAATTGTTCTCAATAACTATATTTTCATTGCGAAAGACCACATACCATGTCAAAATAAGCTCTAAACCCGTTTACCGTTTTTACAAGGAAGTTGAATTTGTCAATTTCGTGGTTGTTGGTACAGCTTCAGAAGCAATTGAAGTTTGGTTTTCAAAGTTCTCAGCATCAAATGTGCCGTTACCGAAGAACACATTCGTCAATATCTTATCATCTTCCGGTACTTTTACTTTTATCGTTTTAGGAGCGCCGTTAGAATGGTCTTTTAATACCAGATCACCATTTTTATCCATAGTCACCTTATCAGCCGAAGTTAAGTTATAATTTTCATTGACCATGTTGTTTTCGTCTTCCGTTGTCATATTTTCGGTTTTATTGGCGAATGTCATACTTTTAGGACTTGTTTTTGGCATTTTCAAATTGACATCTGTGGCATTAGCTTGGTCCTCCAATATCAGATCACCATTCTCGTCCATAGTCACTTTATCAGTCGAAGTAGAGTTGTAAATTTCATAGGACATCTTTCCATCCATAGTCATTGTTCCAGTTACGTTGCCATCATTAGTTGTTTGCAACTTTTCTAGCACTTCTGTCGCTGCATCAGTACCATTAATCCGGTCCTCTAACACCAGATCACCATATTCATCCACAACAACCTGATCGACCAAAGTTGAATTGAATATTTCATAAGCCACGTTGTCCCCGCTGCCAACCGTGCCATTGTCATTGCCATCGACCAACGTCATACTCTTATGAGTAGCTCTCGGCGTTTCTGGCACATTCATACCCTCAAGTGGAGCCGTCATTTGGCCCACTTCTAACGCTTCAATAATCGGCGATTCGTAAATCACTGCTTTTCCGGGGTGCTGCGGCGAAACAATGTACCAATCCACGAAAAAGTAAATAAAAAACACAGTGCAGAAGACAGCTTGGCATAGAAAATAGTGTCCAAATGTAATTTTTATCATGATTAATAGTAGTAAAAACTCAATAAAGTGAAAGCTATCAAAATCCGCAAATGAAAAGTAAATGAAACAAATAGCGCCTCCAGTTAAGTGTCAATTGAAAAATGTCAAGTCTAACTTGAAGGGTAGTAAGTAAAAACATGGGTTTGACTGGTTTTGGCTTATCTCAGTTCCGTAATCAAAATGTTGCACTGGGAGTAACTTCAGGAAAAGTAGACGCTATTCCGGATCTGGTTGGGTTTATCTGATTTTGATGTGTCACGTTTTTTATAGCTTGTAGTTTTTGGCACTTTTTTACATTTTTACTACTTTTTTAAAGATTTATTGTATTTAGTTTCACTTTTTTCTATTTTAACTTGTAAAAAGTTTTGTTATTTCTTTACAAACGCCATCGGTAGTATTTTGAACAATTTTATTGACCCAATTTACATCACAAGTTTACACATTGTGTAAATACAATTTTAAAACATAAATAAGTACATCAAAAACCTAAACCTATTAATTAATCGTGATAGTAGATAAATTTATTTTTGTTTTTCTTGGACTTTTTAAGGTTGCTGAACGCAGAAATGTCATCGTCATTAGCGGTATAGTCGTTTCGTTTGAGATCGACGTCGTCGGTTTCACGCTCCTCCCGCTCACGTTTCGGCACATCGTAATCACCAGTATCGCCAGCAATACTTCCGCGGTTGTGTTTGCTGTTGAGGTCTTCATCAGTTCTGTGCCGGAAGAATCTGCCCTTCTTAATATTGTGATCGCTTTCATCGATGAAGCCGCGGCCTTCCGCGAATTCAGATTCCTCGCGATCATGCATGTCAAGTTCGTCCCCGACGATGGAACTCGACTTTCTCGGGTAAATGACGACAAATTGAAGCACAAAAATAAGGGTAGTAACCAGAATGATCGTCATTAGGACTGCGATGACTTTACGTTTTGGTGATAGCTTCAGAAGGCCGGAAAGGAACGCATTTCGGGAAGACATAATCGACAAATCTGTGAAAAGCAGCTTTAAAAGTCAGAAAGTGAAAATAGAAATAGCTCAGGATGAGATGTATACGCTTAAATAAGTCGCGCGCCAGAGTTCTGGTTTTGTTATCAGGGTATAATCTAAAGTAAGGGTCGGGTCAACACGTCTCAAAAAAGGCGAATCCGGTAGTGTGCAAGCTTGTCTGATTCGTCATTTTGTGCCTTCTGTTACAACTTTTTGTGTCTAATGCGTTTTTATGCTTTTTATTCAACGATAAATCAATATTGACTTCAAATTATCCACAGTAGCCGCAGGTCTTCTGGCAATAGGTCATCATGACCAAGCTCCAATGCTGGTTTCGACAGAATCGGCGATTGCCAGCACAATCGATAGGGGCGCCTGAAATGTTTGACTATTTTTATCTGATTTTTACAACTGGTAACGAAAAAAGCGAAAAACGTACGAGAATCGTCCTCGCATGCGTATCCCGGCGTCTCACAGCAAATGGCGCAGGTCTTCGCGCAACGGAGCGCTTGAACGGCGTAATTTTCATCGTAGCAACGGACTGGACGGGCATAGCCTTCTACCGTTTCGTTGAAAGTTGAAGCACAGTTGATGTACTCATCTGAACAGGCTGTTGCGAGGCCCCAGAGAGTGCCATTGGCGAATTGGCAGCGAAGGGTTTCCGGGATGTCGGTCGAGTTGGAGTCGGAATCGGTCTCATTTTCGGTTGTTGGCGCCACCGTTGGGAAGATCAACTGACAAAAGACCATTAAAACTGTTAAAATAAAGTCAGAATTCAAACCTCAACAAACGGCGCATCAGTATCCGATGCCGGTTCGACGGTAGATTGACCCAACGCCGAGATGACCAAAATTGACACAAGTAAAACGTAACGTGAAAGCATTTTCGAGTACTTTCGCTCAATTTGAGGCAGCTTTGACGCTGATTCATGACTTTATACGCTCAAAAACGTATGCCTGTGGCAGCTACCCAAACAGAAGCGATACAACCATTTGCGAGGGGTTTCACCCCTTTACGGAAGTGTGGCAATGTAACTGTATTTGGATTGGATAAATAACTATGGCTCATCGAATGTGCTTTGTGGGTTAGCTGTGTCAACATGATGACGATCATGAACTTTGGCGTTTTCAGTGACTGCACTGTTCTATGCTATTGGCTTTATGTGTTTTTGAACAGTGCCTATTTGCATAAAGTGCCAGCCAATACGGTCTGGAATGGCAAGTTTTGCATTTTTAGCGACAGTGGCATCAACAGGGCAAAAGTGGATCGAACTCTTCAAGTCAGTCAGTCTCCTCGACTCGGCTACCCAACAATGAGCGACAATCCGAATCTTTCTCCGACTTCTGCACGGAAGCGCCGTCGTTCTACGCCTGTCAAGCGTGACCGTACTCGAAGCACTCCTCGTATCTCTACTCCTCGTTCTCGTACAAATTCTGAAGGCCAGAACTGTCCTAATGGTGATACCGACTCGATAGACGTCCAGTTGGTACTCGACCAAATCGTAAACATGGCGATCGCCGTCGATTCGGCACGAGAAAACTCAGAAGTTCTCGATGACATGCTCATGGAGATCGAAAAAGCCGATTGTGAAGCCGAAAATTCTGAATCGCCTGTGTTCCCGGAGCCCAATAAAGCCAAGCCCGAATACGTGTCGCCACCGTCGACGCCTCTGCTCTACAATGTCTTACGCCGATCCAGTCCTCCGCAGCCCGAAGAAGCCGAGCAAGAAGAAGTCATCGACCGTCCATCCTCGTCGCTTCAGTCCCGCCTCAGGGCCAGGACTCCGCAGCGCTTCCGGGCTCCGTCGCCACCGTCGACCCCGCGTCTCTCCCGTGCCGTCCATTACAGTAACTTTCTGCGCCGCAGGACCCCATCACCAACGTCCACGACTTCCATCTCGCCGCCACCCCGAACCCCGCCCCGTTCCAACCGTACCTATCAACCATTAGTTGACCGTCCTCTAGTGCAATCGACGTATAGCGGATGGGACGACCCGGCAGATGACGAAGTTCCGGATGTTCTTCCACTTCTATGGGCACCGAAGCCGAAACGGGCAGTTGGACGGTTGAATCGTCTAAACTTCCCCCAATGGCAGATGGGAGATAATTAAAGAAACTACATGTCAAAAGACTAATTACCTTACTTACTGGCTTGTTATGTGTGTATTGTGGCGATGATGAATAAAGTTTGGGACAAGTTTTGAGTTTGGCAAAAAATTGAATACTGTACCACACTAGGTTTACTGTATCACACAGCCTAACATTTCTAATGTCAATTCTATCTGATGATGTTCATTTGTGTCGTATTCGGCAGGTCCGTAACAATGAAAAAAGTGTGTTTGAAAAATAAAAATGTAAAAAAGTCGGGATTTGGTACCCCACGCATCGCTTGTCAAAGTGTGCGCAATGCCAAACACTATTTTTCCCCACATTTTTGACGAAACACTTTCGACAACTGCCATTTCGACTGTCTTTCGCCTTTATTCCCGAAATGAACAGATCCAGCGGGTACGGAACAGCTTTCGAGAAGCTCGAGGATGAAGGTAAGCCATCCCTGCCCTTCGTAATACCTTCTCATTGCTCATTTTCAGATGGTCCGATCAAAAAGCGTCCGAAACGCGTCCACGAAGAAGTCGTCACAGATGAACGTGGTCGTCGCCGCTTTCATGGTGCCTTCACCGGTGGCTTTTCAGCCGGATACTTCAATTCCGTTGGCAGTAAGCATGGCTGGGTGCCTCAGACGTTCAAAAGTTCAAGAAATAAGCGGGCTGAAGTGGGAGAAGCGAGACCGGAGGATTTTATGGACGAAGAGGTGTGTTTTTGGTTTTTATATATATATTAACGCTAATATCGCTGTTGGTTTTAGGATCTCGGTGAATTCGGTATCGCGAGTCGACGCTTCCACGTGAATCGACAGTATATTGATGGTGGCGAAACGGGACAGGCTGTTTGGGACCGGCCATCGACATCGGTTTCGAGGGTGGCGGAGATTGAGGAAGATGATGGGGTTCGGATCGGTGGAAAACGTGATGGGTATGTTTTGCACGGGGTTTTTGAAAAGATGGAAGTATATTGTGGTTGCTTCAGGGCATCAATCGGCTACCAAATCATGAAAAAGATGGGCTATCGCGAAGGCAAAGGCGTCGGCGCTCCATTAACTCGACGTCAACTCGAGATGCAGCGTCTTCATGAAGCCCGTGCCCATGGAAAGAAGTCCAGATTCGACAAGACGGCAGTGGAAGAAGCTGAGATGTTCGCGGCTGGGTTCGAATTCGTCCCTGAAGACATCCCACCGGTCTACTTCGCCTGCAAAACAGACACCCATGGCTTGGGTTACTCCGGCCTATCTGGCCTAAAAGGCGGTTATGGATCCATCCCAATCGAAGGCCCATCATCTTCAAAGTCCAAAAAGAAGGGCCATGGCGACGCTTTCGGAGTCGGCGTCTTTGAAGACAGCGACGACGACATCTACGGCGCCGACGATATGGGCATGTACAACTTTGCCATCGAAGGCAACCGAAACGCCGATGTTGATCCGATGGCTGTCGTTCTGGCCGGTGGCGGCGGCGGAAACATCGATATCAAGTTCTCCGCGGCAAAGTCGTTCCGTAAAAAGACGCCGCATTTGTCCATCAAAGTGCCGGCTGGATTCAATCCAAACTACACCCCCGTCGCTTTCGATGCCTCTGCACTGCCGGCGGCCATCAAGAACTACGGTAGCAATATGACTCCGCTCCAGAGAGCTATGATCCTCGGCGACAAGGCCCCAAGTGTGATGGAACTGTTGTCTGACGCCGATAGAGAGCGCCTGCGTCATGCCCGACGCCTCGCCGATGAAAACAAGCCCACTAATGTCGTGAAACAGGAGGTCGAAGTCGATGAATTCCCCGACGATGAAGAGAAATCCTACCGCTTCAAAAAGTATCTCCAATGCCTTCGTAGAGGCGTCGAAATGGGCCTACCTCCGGGGGTTTCGTATTCGCAGTGGCAAGCGGAGGAGGAGGAATTCCAGAATCGTGTCCCGACCGAGTTACGGTACTTGCTGCCAGATGTGAAGGAACGCAAACAGCCGCTTTTCAAGGGCGACTTTTCGGCCAATTTGATGGATCAACTAAAGTCGAAATTCGTCAGTCAAGACGATGCCAGACAGACCGCTGCCAAACCGGTTAGTTTTTGCCACTTTTCATACTGTAACTGACTCCTAACTTTTCAGAAACCCCTCGAACCCTTCAAAAAACTCGAATGGCACCCAGCGACACGTCTTTGCAAACGCCTCAAAGTTCCTGATCCGTTCCCGGAAAGCGATTTCGAGGGTGTCATCGGCAGCAGAGCAAAGAATAAGACGTCTCAAGGGTTCTACGAATTCACGAAAACGGCGATGGAGAAAGAGTTGCTCCAGAAGAATGCGATTGCGAATGCTGTTGGTGGCACTCATAGGGTTGGTTGCTTCTTTGAAGTTATCAAAGACCTTCCAGACTAATGATAGACATTTCAGGAGCCCAAACAAGAACCCGTCGACGACCCCCTCACCGAAGACGACCCTCTGATCCAATTCTTCGACCTCATGGACAAGGTCTACGGAACGACCACAGAAGAAATCAAAGAAGGAGAACGTCTCGAGAAGGAATACGCCAAGCCTGCCGAACCTGCTCCCATGCCGAAGCAGTTATCTCCGCCGAGGCCAGCCGAAACTGAACCACCTCCAAAGAAGAAGAAGACCATTTTTGACAATATTGAAGAAGAAGAAAAGATGGAATATGGCCCTGCGATCCCGACCAACTTCATCCCACCATCGAAAGTCAAGAATCCCGATCTGCCGGCAGACTTCCGACCCAAGTTTGAATCGAAGGTCATCAAGAAGGAGCCGCGAATCATAGAACTTCTCGACACAACTGAATCCGATTCATCGTCCGACGAAAGCCGCCATTCCAAGAAGAAGAAATCGAAAAAGTCCAAGAAAGACAAACATAAAAAGAAGGACCGAAAAGAAAGGTCTTCGTCGAAGAAGTCGAAACACAAGCATCGCCATAGCAGCCGGGACAAGGATTCGAAACACGACCGTGACAAGGACTCGAAGCACAGCCGCGATAGGGACTCCAAATCGTCTAAAAAGTCGAAGAAACACCGTCGACACCGGTCTTCAAGTCGAAGTGATTAGGCCCCGAGGCTCTGTGAGTTGTAAGGGTTGTTTTTACATGTAATTAATTCTTTTATTTCAACTCAAAAATAAAGAGTATACACGCTTTGGACTTATTTCAAGGCAGATGGTTTTTATCAATCAGTCAATTCAAGTATCAAAGTTAAAGTCTTTTCGTAGGGTTGTGGACGGTGATCTCGAAAGCGGAATCATCGCTAGCTGGGGGACTGTTGGCGGATTCTGGGTTGACACGGGCCCCAGAGCTGCGGTGTTTTTCGTATTCGGGCTTCCAGAAGAAGAGGTCTTCCTCGGATTGACCGTAGTCGGTGTAATCTTTCTCGGCTTCGAGGTCGATGTATTGGGTGGGAGATGGTGGGCGTTGGCCGGCCGGGAAGACGATGGGGGACAAGCCGTCGGCGCGGGGTGGTGGTGGTGGTGGGGCTGAAGTCGGGTAGCCTGGGTGTTGTGGCCGACGAGGTTGTTGTGTAGGCGCGGGGGTGAGTGGCTCATCGACTTCAATGTCAGTAGCGTCGTCCTCGAAGGAGCTAATCTCGTCATAGTCGTCCATGTAGACCAGCTGTTTGATGGGCGTGTCGGAGCTGGGTTTGACGGCCGAGATTCGGATTTGGTACCGACGGGGTTCGATTTCGATGGGTTCGGCTTGGAGTCGGATGGTCTTAGGGGTGGTTACTGTCGTTGTTGGCGCCGGTGTCGTTGTCGTTGTGGTGGTCGTTGTCGGTGCCCGTGTCGTCGTTGTAGTAGTCGTCGTTACCGGAGCCTGTGTCGTCGTAGTCGTAGCAAGTTGCACCCCAACAGAGCCTGCCGGAGCCCTCGGAGCTGCCGTTTCGGTCTGATTCAACCATCCAGCCGGTGGGAACCGACTAACTTGATAGACCCCATTATACGGGCTGTAAGTCACATACAAGCTTCCACTTCGCTGCATCGGTCTCGCCGGAATCTTCGGCTTCCGCAACTTCTTCTTCATAGCTTCCTTCCACAATCTCCGCTTCTCTGCATACGTCATCTTCGGCTTGACTTGAACGCCAATAGCTCGTCGGATTCCGCCAGGTCGTCTGAATGGCGTCTCTCTAACTTCGTGGTACCTTCTCGTCCCCTGTCGTGCCAATAGCGCCTTATGTTGAGCTATCAATTGCTCAACTAACTCCTGTGGCACCGGAACCGGCACGGTTTGATGATTTCGTGGATCTACAGTCCTCAGAATCGGGTAACTGCCACTCAATGGAGGCGGATTGTAATACGCCGGTCGTCTGAAGGCAGTTTCTGCGTATTCGTGATACCGGGTCCTCGACCGTCCATAGCCAGCTCCGCGATTTCGACTTCTCTGAGCTGCTTGGACGTAGCCGAGATCCGGAGGGCGTTGATTATGATCAGGTCGAACATGCGGTGTGTCGTATCGCTCGTAGTTTGCTCGAGGCGTTTTGACCGCCGGTGTTTCAAAAACCTCTGATTGGGCTGTTTTGCGACTCCGGCGCAACGTTCGAAACGGTGTTTCTACAACTTCAGACGTTTTCCGCTTCACGATTGCCCCTTCAGTGCCGTCAGAGGGCGGCTTCAGGTTTAGAAGCATGTCGTTTTCGTGGAGCGCCTCAGCGGGTTCGATCGAGGCTTCATCTTTAGCGACTTCAATGGAGCTGTTTTCAGGGACTACGTGGATTTCTGTCTTGGCTATCCACTCAGCAATGACACCTCTTGGTTGGGGATTCTGTTCGGTCACAACGGCATCGATGGATGGCCATTCTTTCGGTTCATAGCCGTCTTCGAGACTGTCATCTTCGTTGTTTGGTTGGAACTCCGAAGCCACTTCAATGTTGAACAAATCTGGGTCATCATAGATAGGAGGATGCTGAGGAGTTGAGACATGATTCGGATAGAGTACATTTCCGCCGAGGGGAAGTGTGTCACGTGGTTTGGCATACACGTGCCGAGGCAGAGCTGGTGCAGGATAGGGAGTAGTTTCTGGCAGTCGTGGTGGTAGAGTAGGTTGAAAGGGCTGAAACAAATTCACTCTTCAGCTCAAAATGCGTTTTTTGCTGCAAAAACGCTCAAAACCTTTCGCGTGCGCCCCATTTCCCCGAGTCCACTCTCGCTTCCACTAGTCAGTTCACATCGGTTCCTTGGTGTAGTGGTTATCACGCTCGCTTCACACGCGAGAGGTCGCCGGTTCGATCCCGGCAGGAATCAATCTTTTTTATTTTTGCAAATTGTAAAATTTTGCTAAACTTTAATTTTAAATTTTAAGTAAAACTCACTCGAGGAACCCGCGCCATGGGCGATTCATAAACATCAACTTGTGCGCTGCCTGCGTTTACGTGTGAGCCACAAATCTGCATGCAATGATTGTACGAGAAAAACCGATTCGAATTTCCTCCACATCCGCTCCACCAGCTGCAAATACACCGACCAAGGGTGGCATCAAAGACCCAGCGTTCGAAATTGCCCCAACACTGTCCTGGATCGTGTGGCTGGAAACACCGCTTTTCGGAGGAATCATCGATGGCTTTATCGAAGTGGCACGTTGATTCGCATTCTAAAAAGAGCCTTTTAACGAAATTTTGAAAGTTTGTAAAACTAACCAGCTAATGTATCAAACCGATTATCATTGCCATCGCATCCGCCATAGAAAAACCGTCGGCATCGATGGTCAAATCGATCGTAGAACCATTTGACTTCGAAAGAAGTTTCACAGGTTCCTCTCTCCGGGTAATGGTTACATCGGGGATTCGAGAGGAATTCTTGACTACCCACAAAGTTTGGCAGAAACAGAAGAATAATGGTTATCATCACGTTCTGGTCATGGGCTAAAGTTCAAAGTAAAATTTAGACGTGGATAGTTTTCGAAAAAGAGAAAGACGTCGCAAAATGAAAGAAATAACCAATTAAAATGCGATTGCGTTGGCGGAGACGCAATGATGGCCATTGGAAGCGCGTGTTTACAAACAGATGGCCAGGGGTGGCAGCACAGAGCACCCACAAGGCCTGCCATTTCTCGGATAACATCGATCAACCTGTCTTTTCGGGAGGGATTAAATTTGCGGACCTCGGGGCGCGAGTGTATCGATTTAACTTGCAGAAACAAATACGTTCAAAAACTTGATTGAACTCATTTGAATTTTAAGTTTAGTAATAGCGCTTTTATCGACAAATACCATCGCTAATCATAATTATTTTCAAAACTTTCCCAAAGCCCGCAAAGTTAGAAGGTCAAAGAATCGGCCCTCCAGAGCAAATCAGACACTGACACACACATTCACGCGATCATAGGCGCTTAGTCTCGGAAATTTTAGTTTTCTTTAAGTTTGTTTGGGTTCCTTGACGTAGCGATCGATCATTTTCTAAAAAGATTGAGGGCCGTTTTGACAAGCACTTATCCGACCCCGACGTTCTCAGGGCATTTATGTTTTGGCATTTTGACGACGACCTTTAAACAAAAAAAAGGTCTGCAGTAATCTAGGTGAGGTAAGCAACAACGAAAAGTATCAAAATTCAGGTCGAGGGACGGTCAGATTGATTGAGTGAAGACGGAATTCGGATCAAGTTACACGGTTATGCCGTCGTGAACGCATGTTCCGTTTAAAATGCTGATTTCGGTGTTGTGGTTTATAAATGAGGATATCAGGAAGTTGTTTTCTAAAATTAACGAAAAACCAAACAAAAAATAAAAAAAAAGCATCAAAGATCAGCTCGAGCGGCATGATGTGAGTCACGTTAACTGATTTATTGGTTGCCTCGGCTGTTCCAGCTTTTTGCAAAAGAGGTTTGAAC
>KB455169.1:37383-60675 GCA_000341325.1 Panagrellus redivivus | reverse complement strand
GGCGCTTCACCCTTATCCTCAATCTCCGCGGCATCGTTAGTCGTTACCGAGCGACGAATAATCGCGTTGAGAGTCGAATTGGGGGAACTGCTGCCTTGAGAATTTCGAGCAGATGGCACTTCATTGATACCATTGGGCGTTGTGGAAGCGAGGAATTTGTCGGTTTCATCGTCTGAAATCGGTATCCATTAAGTAAAAGTAATATAAACTCAGTAAACAGACCATCGTTAGCCTCCCCACTCCGATACAGCGCCTTCTTCACCGGCGTCGCAGTATCACAATTTTCAATGACTTCAGCTATCTGATGATTTCCGCCAATGGTGTAAGCCTTGCACGGATACGCATCAACCCGTCGGAATATCCTTGGCGACCGGCGCGACAGTTGTCGGAGGAAGTTTGGAAGGAAGGGTTCACGCAGCCCCGTGGTGTTTCTCCTTTTTACCGTATTTTGACCCATGGAAGGCATCGTGAAGCTCCGACGACCGAAACCCGGGGTTTGGCGGAAACCTCGGCGACTGAAAAACGTTTTTTTACCGTTTTCGTGTCAAGACTACCAAACAGACAAAAATCGTGTCGAGACCAAAAATTGGCAAAATTTCATGCCGAGACCAAAATTTTTCTTTTTTCGCTTTTTGGCTTAATTGCTTGAAAACTTACTATCTCTTCTCATCACTCATCCCGCTGCGATCCGATTTATCCAACAAATTGGACGAATTGAGCGATGAAACCGTATTATTTGCGAAAGATGAATCAAAATCTGACGAACGTCTAAAAATATTGTTTTGAAATTATCAAAACTGTTAGAAAGTTGACTTATACTAACCGAGACATCGACGTAGGACCCTCCGAAACAAAATCATTCGTCACAACATGAACATTTTCAGAAAGTGAATCCGTACTTGAATGTGGTGACGAGCTACCCGCAAGATCGTGGTCATCTAAAAGCCAATGTTTAAAAAACGCAATTAACATGCAATTAAGCAAAAAAAGAAAACCAAAGTGCAAAAAAGCAAACACAGGGCACCCAGGGTTGGCAACGAGGACGAACTAAAACTGCTGAAAAGAGGGATGTGTAAAACGAGACTACGAACACAAACACAGATACAAAAGTTTTACGGAACAATAATAATTTGAGATTTTTAGTTGTTACAAATAGTTGTTAACAGTGTTTTGTAAAAATGGCTGCCGACATTGGGTTTGAAGGGTCGCTTCCGGATGCGAATCAGCATTAAAACAGTTTTAAAAAAAGTGTAAAATAGAAAGAATAAAGATAACTGAGACAGAAAATAGACCAAAGAAGTAAATGCCTGAAACTCAGAAAACCAAGAAACGCTTAGCTATCGAAACAGAATGAAATGAGACCCAACAGAATCCGAAAAAATGTGTTAGAGTAAAATGTAGTTACGTACGGATGGTATTGTTAGCCCGACGGTACAACGGTTCAGAGCGACTTGCGAGTCGGCTGACATCGAGTTGCTCGATTGTGTCTGTCGTGTCGGCCATGAATCTTTGGAGCATTAGCGGTGATTTGGATGATAACAGTGGGGCGTCGCTGCAGGAGCGATGCGACCTTCCAGGATGTTGTCGTTTTTCTACGTCTTGCTTCTTTAGCACATTTTTCGGGCTTTTAATGAATTGCTTCGACGACAGAATGCCATTATCAACACTCTCCGCTGCCAAGGCCATCACATTCAACTTTCGCGGGGATACACTCCCGGTCCGACGCACCGCCGATGTAGCCGTGCCCAAAATGGGCAAAAAACTTGAAAGACACAAAGCCTGCGACGTCACGGCCGGTTTCGACGCTGTAATCGGTAAACTTCGACTCGGTGCACCTCGGACTGGCTGCTTCTTGGCCGACTTTTTGCGCTTCTTCAAGACCGGCGCCGAGGACCCTCGCCGTCGACCGATGCCGGAATCATCGGTCGCCGCGGCAGGATCCTCGAACACACTACCCCCATCACTGTCGTCCTCGTCCTCGCCCGAAGTGCCCTCTGCCTCCATTTCCTCGTCATCGAGAAGTTCTTCCTCACCGGCTTCCTCGACAGCGGCCCTCTGGCGCTCATAGCTCTTGATGCGACGAGTCATCGACGGTAGGGCTAGCATCATTACATTTACGGCTGCAAAGGCAGGATTAAGGGTGGGGGTATACGGTAGGTAGACGGATTGAGATTTAAGACAGGATGAAAGAAGACGGAATGTAAAATTTTTTGATTTTAAATTTGCCAAAAAGCAATTTGCCAATAATATCAAGCCAAAAGCATGTGCTTATTTTTGTATGCAACCACGAAATAAACACCAACATGCAAAAAGGCCACTGCAAACACAATTGGAGGTTAAAAATGTAAAAATGTAAAACTGTAAAACTTTTAAAGTGCAAAATTTGTCATTTTTTGATTTAAAATCGGGGGAAACGCTCAAACTTGAAACCGCACGCGGACAGAACAATGCCAAAATCCGAACACCTACCTGGTCCCGCCACGATTTGTCCCGCTTCATCGCTGCCATCGTAGGACTTGTTTCTGCAAAATAATAGTAATAAGGTGATATTGTCTTTGCAGAATTGAAGCGAAAACAAACCCTTCAGATGCCTGATTCGCCTGTCTCCGTGCCCGGGCTGCCATTTCGCGTTTACGAAGAGCCATCATGATTCGAATGTAAACAAACAACACGACAAAACACGGAATGACGAAGCTGACGATGCTGCTGCCGATGCTAAATTCTGGGTTGTAGAAACGGCATTCGAATTCGCTGGCATCGATGGGACGGTTGTTGACGCCCAGGACCATCGGCGAGGCCAGGGCTAGTGATATGACCCAGATGATGATGATGATGCCGACGACTCGGCGGATGTTTTGGGACTGTCTGGAGTATTGGATGGGTCGGGAAACGGCGCGATACCGATCGAAGGAAATGACGGCAAGCAGGAGGATGGACGCCGTGCTACAGGCGACATCGAAGGCGGAATAGATGTCACACATGAGGGGACCGAGATACCATGCGCCGCCTTGGACCTGGAATTTCGCTGTTTTTGAGGGTCTAAATGGCAAATTGATAAAACATACATAGATGTAGACAGCATATGGCATCACAGAAACCGCAACAAGCAAATCCGCGACCGCGAGACCGAGAATCAAAAAATTGATGGCACTATGCAACGCTTTGAATCTCAAAACAGACATAATCACCAGCAAGTTGCCCAAGATCGTCGCGGTCGGGATCAGCACGAGACAGAATCCATAGAGATACTTGGCTGTATTTGGTGTTGCCACAGCTCCTGCCACTGTCACCGATGCATTTTCGGAAAGCTCCGTCACAGTCGTCTCCAGATAGCTGAAATCCGCCGTCGCATATAGATCGGCCGGAATGACCGTTGGCGACATCACTGGATTCAGACGCGGATCCCAGGTGGGCTGAACCGTAGAAAATCACGGCCAGTCATCGAATTGACGCTCTAAAATCATTTGACTGTCAAAATTTCAAAAGCAAACGCGCGCAATCCACGAATACAGTACCCCAACGACATCAAACCGACCCCGCCACCGTAAAGCAGATGTCTTCACACAATTTTCAACTTTCGCGCCCGCGCCCATTGTAACCGGTTTTAAATTCTGGGGCCCCCTCTTTTGTTGGTTCCATTTCAGCACTTGGAGACCCTTTCGAGGCCCTCCGGCAATAAAGCATAATAGGCCTGGGCATGGCGGCGGTGCCCTGAGGGGACCTGTCTGTGCGCGTCAAACACGCGAGAAATGGTGCGCCGGTTGGAGGGGGGCTTCAAATGTGCCAACGTGAATCAACCATCAAGGCATCTAATCGAGCGTAAAATTTGTTTCCGGCTATACCGTGAATGGTTACACCGTTTTTGTGTGGTTGTGCCGACTGAGCCGAGGCGACGACGACCATCATTGTGAGGACATTTCGAACATTGAAAACACGAAGTATAACGATACTATGATGGTTTTAGAAACATGGAATTATAATAGTGTGAAAGTGGGCGGAGCTTGTTGAACTTTGAAAAAGGTCGATCTAAATAGGTAAATTCGCCGTTTTGACGATTAAAAGATAGATTAAGCTTGAAACAACTTCCAATCCCGGCGCCACGAATGTTTATCTCTCTTCTCAAAAGTATTGGAAATGACGATTATACATTTTTCCAAATATAAAAAATCCAGGTCGTTTCACTCTGCGTGCCTGGATCGGTGGGTTCCGGCGGCTCTGGCTTCCGGTCGTTTTGCCGCAGGCATGGACCTCCAAACCCAGAAACGACGATATCTCTAACCACAAAAAAGTCGAAAGGATAATAGCCCTCGGCGCTCCATCTGGCAGTTTGTAATCTTTCGCTTTTTTTTCTGGTCTCCGTTTGTAACCAAAGCGCAAAGGCATAAAAAACAACGTTACAAATCTCGTCATCGAACAACCATGAACATAATCTACAGGAATGCGTGCATGCCAAGAAGGAGGGTAAAAAAATTATAATAAATCGGCGAGACAATTTCAACCACGACAAAAGACAACGAAATGGGGGTCCCTATAATGGTATACTTGGACAACCGTGAGTGAGAAAAAGCAGCCCCGAAATATACGGACCATAAACGGCATAGTAGCATAAAACTGACGCAGAGCCTCTGCGCTTCGACGGACGGTTCGGGCCTGTCATGACAAAAAAAGTAGTATGCTTAAACCAATTGGCTATTGAAATATGTGCATATAATGAATTCACACGAAACACATTGATACATACAAAAGTTTTATTCACCACTAACAATGGATAAGGATGGAAAAAGGGCATTGTTTAAAGCGCAAAGCACAGACAGGGAAGTTTTTTGGCGGTTGCTGTTTGGTGCGTTTTGCCAGGGATTTTTGCCATTTATTTTTGAAAATTTGAAAACTTTATGAATATAAATCTTAATTTCACATGTGGAATATCCCAAATGTTGAATGACATCCACTACGATGGCCATTCATGCGTCGCGCACGCGCGCACTGGCACTCGCGCAAGTTCAAAGATGAAAATAATTGAAAAGAACGCCGCTAGCATCGAGTTTCACACAACTACATGGAAATTGTGTCGTCAGATGTTTCTCAAAAACGACTGCAGTCCACTTTTACCCAACATTGATAAATAGAGAGGCACATGTTTTGAAGGCACATCAAAAACTTCCTGAATTCTCGCGCTTGGCCACTCAAGAGCATCGGCCGACGCTGGGGTGCTGATGATGAACTTTTATTATGGGGCGTCGCCATCTGGGGCTTTTCGAGTTTTTTATTTGAAAAAAAAAAAAAAAACTCAAACTGTTCGAAGTTAGGATGGGATGGGAAGGGCACACACCTGATGGGTTGGCATGCACATAATCAAACAATGTTAAGGGACGCGTTCCATGAGGTCTGAGAATGAAGGAATGAATCCGGGGAATCGCGGGCTACAACGTAACGCATTGAAAAAGTGCATTTGCAAATGAATTGTGAAAAGTTAGTGTTCGGAGAACTTTTGGAAGTTGCAGACACGGTGACGGTGAATGTGTAATCGGGACATGATCATCGGTTTGAAACTTTTTGATAAAAACTGTCAGAAAAGCGTGTTAAAACTTTTAAATATCAAAAAAGGCAAAAGAAATGAATGAATGAAACTCCGTTTAACAAGTTTGCATCGAAATGCTAATGGCATGTACGAAAATTCCACGAAAAAAAGCAAAAACGACAAGTACAACGGTCTCACTGCGCACTCACTTCAGAAGCCTGCTGTCGTCGCCTCGATTCAGAGAAGTCAAGTGGGAACCCCCGAGGCGATGCATGTGTCAGTGACACGCTGTCGTCTCGAAGACGCTTCGGGACTGACTTTCAAGTTGAAGGTAAAAGGGTAAAAACATGCCTTTATCGCTTCTGAGGACATGGAATACGACCACCCTTCTTTCAATGTCCAATGGCATTTTGCCCGATGACAACAAAAATGGTTTAGTTTACGCCCTGTCAAAATAGTGAAATAAAAATTGAAGGGTCACATGGAGATGCGGCGGAATAATGAATGGACTTGTAGAGGATGGGTATCGGAGGGTGACAGACGACGGCGTTTCTGACACACCCTGAGGTTTCGGGGTTTGCGCAGACGAATTTTAGATGCGTATGAATCAGACGCATAGGGGTAATATAACTTTTATCAAGCATCAGTTTGACTAATCATTCAAATTTGGTCAAAATGGTCCCCGAAACAGCGAAACATCAAACCACGATATAGATTCCGAAACTTCAAAACCCTCAAAAAACGTCAACTTAACTCCATTTTCAAGAAGGTCCCCCCCACTCACACCCTGCCGTTATGTGAGCCATCAATCAAGCAAGTATGCCCTCTACGAACACCCACTAATCCTGGAAAGGAGGTGGTACTTGACCGTGTGCCAGTATAGTGCCACGACAACCAGAAAAAGTAAAGGCATTCAAACAAATTTAAGGCCAGAAAGACCAACAAAAATTGCCGTCCTGCAACCCCATGAACACATTATATTTCAATCTTGATGCAAGGAAACACAAGGAAAAACTTTGCAGAAACAGTCGTGATTGATATTAAATTGCCATAAATACTTCCAACTTCAGTCCATACAGTAAGCTTTAAACGATGGTTGTAAGTATTCTCTGAATGACTAGCCAGGGTTGAAAGGTGCAAATAACAGTGATTTCACACTGGAAAAAATACGTAACTACAAGCGAAAAAGGGCAAAGAAAACGAAACGACATAGATAGGGTGCCGCTGACTTTCTTGGCATAAGTTTGCCTATGAAGTTATTTAACATGCAAATTGACGAACATGACGGGATGAAAAATTCATACTTATGCAAAGTGCTTCGAAAATGACAAAAACATAGGGTTTTAATTTTGATAAAAAGTTTGAAAAAACATTGAAACAACAAAAAGTTTATTGATAAAAATTTTCATGCAACAAACGTTAGCCCGTCGGAGACCTTCAAAACCATTCAAAATTATGTTCGCACTTCCAATTCACCCCCAAAAAGTTTCCCCAAAAGCCAAAATTCATCTCATATCAAGTTCCATCTGCAGTTTACTTGACGCAAAAAAATAAAGTCACATGGGGGTGGAATTTAAGGGCAAAAACAGCATGCAAAAATAGAGAAAAATAAATAGACACCTATAATAAGCATTTAGATTACCAATATTGGTTGTAAATAACATCTGTGTTTTTACCCAAACGTTGTTACACAGGTATATTTGGACATTTTATGATCTCTATGGTTGATAATGTCAAAAAACAGTAAAAAAGTGAAACTATTACGACTTCTATACATTCTACAGAATTTACGAGTCGAAAAAGTCCAGAATTCCTGACATTGTGATGCAACAAATGCCGTACTTGCTTCACTGTCAAACTAATTTGGCGGTTTATGTTGGTGAAAGGCCGAAACTAATGTAATTTTAGGACACAATGGTCACAACAAACGCGGGATGGCGCGGATGGGCTGTGAATCGGGAGGAGGATTTCGCAAAATAACATACAGGACAGTCAGTGGCCTGGAAGGTCACGCAAAAGGGGGAATTTTATAGATGGAGCAGACGGGAGATACGTCATACGGGATTCGGGAGGTTGGAAGTGGGTTTTTGGACTTTTGGTTCATGCAAAACGGCGGAATTTTGGATAGAGATGGGTGTATCGAATGCAAAACACCGATATTTTAGCAGAAAAACAATAAAATAAAAAAAGTCAAACAGTAAGATGACAAAAAGCACTCTTTAACGGTGTCTACATTACTAGACACCGGTGTTTACACAACAAGACACCGGTGTCCAAAATGCTAAACACCCATCTTTTGACGTAAATTCAACGTATTGTCAGAAAAAATAGTCATTTCGAATCGTAAATAAAAACAACGCCCTCAAAAAGCGTGAAACTCAAAAAATAAAGCCTCATCCCCGCTATCGGAAGGCGTGAACTTCCTGGCCAATATCCGTTAGCGGGAGTAGGGCAGGACCTCGTGCAGCTGACAAAAGACGTTCCAATAACACTACGCGATGAAACTACGAAGCTATGAATAACTAAGTGGGAAAAATTGAGCAGTGATCATCGGAGTTAATCGGTAATTGCAAAGTTGATGTAGGTTTTTCAATGGTCCACCGGCTTCGCGGGCTTGAAATACATTTCAGCGTTGCAATGTGGACCCAAAAAGATGAAAACGATTAAAAAAACAGACGGTTTTTAATTTCTCCGATGATGCCGACGAAGACCGATTTGTGGTGTGATGCCTTCGTCGGAACTGCTGTTAGCAGTTCACTCGAACCAGTTTCCTGCTTGCCCTAAAACAATATAGGTGCCGACGAGGCTGAAGCCCCCGACATCGTGAAAACACATAAGTTGTCCCTTCGGACGAAGTACCAATCAGACAGGGGGCGAACTATTCGAAAGTAATAAAAACAAGGGGTGCCAAATGAATCCTTCAAAAAGCTGATGACGATGGCATCGAAAAAGAAGCTGAAGTTGGAATTAATTTCTTCAAAGAACACGCAAAAACAAAACAAAGCCCATGGCTTGATTGGATCATCATCACGCGATAAAGCAGCGTTTTTATCACTTTTTTTCACAATTAAAACCACAAAAACATGGGCTACACAATTCATCTTGGCGAAAAAACACATTTATCAATGACATTTATTCTCTTTATTTTTAAAACCAAACCGAAACCACCTGCCGACATTTGCGTCGCTTTTTTTCGTGGGAACTGATGCGAGTGGACTCTGTCTACATCTCCACATTTGAATTGCTTTTATGATAGGCAAAGGGGTCTGAGATGTCTATAGAATGCTGACATGGACAGAGCCATGGGAGCTACATAGTTTAGTTTCAAGAATGGAAAATGATTTATGAATTTACTCAAGTTCTTGGCACGGCGCTTAGTGTTAAAGGCTTAAGACAGCTGAAGGAAGGAAAGGGAATTTGATGGATAAATAGAGATTTGGTGCGTCGTTAAACACCAACTTTAAAGTCCAGAAAAAATGGCCTACGTAAACGTTCCTCCTCAAATTGAAGAGAGCCGGAACCTGGGGAATTTGGACGGAAATCACAATCTAGGCCGCATGTGATAGATCGGAGCCCATCCTGTGAAATCCTGCAGCTGCAATAGCAATCGCGGCCAGTTGAAAAAAGGTGGTAATGGTGATGGGAGAGATGGCTGTTGGCATAAGATTTGCAGCTTTGTGGGGGTGCGGGTTGGTTTTACTTTTTTTAACCGACGTATTTATAGAAAGGGGAAGATTGTCGTCAGAACTTTGACATTTCAATCCGAACTTTCAACTTTAAAAATTTAAAAACCAAAAAATTCCACATTTCAAAGGTGAAAAGTGTTGATCAGTGCCAACACGTCAATCTAAAACGATCATCTCATCCCGCGAGGTCGTCGTTGTTTCGGCCGTTATTGACTCATTCCAATTCACCCTTGTGTTTGAGTGCAACGAAAATAATGGCCGAAAAAAATGAGCACTACCATCAAGTAGCCGTCGTAAAGATCCCCCCGTCAACAAATCGGTCGCCATTTCAAAGGTTTCTAATGTGACAGCTAGTGATAGCCGCATGAAAAATGACTACCTACAACAAAAATTACGCTATCATGATACATTTTATACATTCTACACAATTTATGAATGGAAAAGCCTAAACCATTCACACAAGGAACCAACCATATTGAAAAAACTGGAAGGAAAATACAATAATAAGAGTATAATGAACACATTTGTGTCACCCTAACGCTTCTCAGGGAGGACATTTTCCATTTTTTGAATAAAGACCAATGAAACATTGACCAATTTACAAAAATTGCTCAAATTGAAAACAACTGTGACGATGTTTTACCCCTGTCTCACGCCCTTTTTGAAGTTATTCTTTGAATTTTCATTGAAAGCAATAGAACCGCGTCAAAATTTAACAAATACTTGTTACACGCGAAATAGAAAAAAAACAGTTTTTCGAATAAACACGTTTTACAAGAAACTGACAACATGGGCAGAAAAAGTTTATGACCGTCTGTCTTTTTCTAATTTAATAAGTTTTTCATTGAAAGAAATCAAATATATACTGTAAGTATGGATATCTTTTCGGTCAATGGGAAAAGGTGATGTTTGGGATGTTAAAATCATCGATGTTCTCAATCATTCATGAAAAGTTGTCGTTAGAACGATCAAAGATGGCAAAATGAAAACATGGATAAGTTAAGTAAAGGCCAATAAGGATGTTATTGTTCAATGTATGCAAAACAAAAAAGTTGAGGGTGAAAAGATGAAAATTAAGCTGACCTTGTATGGAATTGTGATGGAAGTGGGTTGTGTAGACATTACAAATGCATTATGAGCACTTTATGGAAACAAAAACTACAAGTACAAAAGACACTATTGTATTGTGTTGACCATGGATGCTTAATCAAGGAAGGTTATGAGGGCATGAGTCAAAAGTTTATTGTGAGATTCGGTGAAATTGGCTTAGAGGGTAACAAAATTAGTCATAGATTCTACGGTAATGGCCATTCATCAATTCATGGGGAGATCATTGGATTAGATTAAGTGTACTTTGGGCTTTGGTTGTAGCTATGAAAGATTATGGATGTTTGGAAGTAGAAAAAAGTACTTTTTTGACAAACTTGCAAAGCACCACCACCAAAAAAGTACAAAAAAACTCCAAATTTGTAGGAAAAAGTCACAAAAAACGTCAAAATACTCAACTCCAGCCAAGAAAAGTCACAAGACATTGTTTAGAAACCTATAACAACATCAGAAAAGTCATTCAATCAACCCCCAAAAAGTGCCCAAATCAAACTACATTACCATCGATAAAACACACAACCCAAAAACAAAGCCCAGCCCCCACCCAGAATGCCACATGTGCTTTGTCGACAATATCCAGCAAAGCTCGACCAACCCCCAAAGGCCATTAGGAACCGTCCGCTAACCAATCTGGGACGCAATATTTCATGCTTAAGTTAATTACACACGACCATAGTCTTGTTTTTTATCCACAAATTTGGTTTTAAAAGTGATACAGGGGCGGAGGGCTGGAGCCAGATATTCTCGGATATCACGTAAGGCTATGCCAAGGAAGTCATGCTTTTTCTGGGAGCTTTGAGGGAAGTGGGCTTTTGGTAGTTTTGTAATATTATAATATGTATTTATCATGATAAGGAAGTGGCAGGTGGCTGGAAGTAGTCAGTTATGAGTAAATTTAGTTACGCTAAATCAGAGAATGGAATATAGTTACTCGAATTGTGGCCAATTTGGAATGATTATTGGCAGGGTACATGGATGGAATTAACTTTGGTCAAAGATATTGAAAAATGAAAAAATTGAAAGCAAGTGTAAAGTTCATGAGTGTCCGGGGGCCCTTCAGCGTGGGTAGTCGCGGTTTCAGGCATCCTGTTTCGAGGCGGATTGTAATTTGTTTCAATACTGAGAAAGTTGTTGGCAAACACGCAAACAAAGTTGGATAAAACGTCAAGTAGGTTGTTGACAGCACTTGGCTTCGACAACAAATCAGAAATTTGGGGCTGGAGTACTGTATTTTGACGGGATTTTGCCGTTTTTAGGATGAAAAAGGAAGATTGAAGGTCAAAAACAGCAGTCTACATTCAAAAAGTGTATTCAACTTGCGCTCAACGCCCTTTTCGAGCATTGTAAAGATAAAAGTTGACCATGCCTGCAGCTGACTTGACTTCAACACCCCTAATGTAAGCCGCGAGACAGATGTGCCGCAATTACTACTTACAACAAACAGATAAGCATGGCCGTCCTCGACGAGCGGGACGATGCTATGGGCCACTGGCCAAATTTGGGTACGTACGGCAATTAGCGCGGGGCGCCAAAGGACTAACACGACACGAACGGCTTAAGAAATCGGGTTCTTGACGTGTTGACATGTCATTTCGACGTCAGGCACCAGTCAGAGGTGAGTAAATCGAGGCGTCGAACCCGGTTTAGCACCCCGAAACAGCATGTCGACGGCTTATTAGCTGAACGCATTAGTGGATTAGTCGATTGTCTACATTTTGGGGGCCTTTTCAGTCAAAGTTCAACGGCCGAGAAACACGTCTTTGCCTCCAAAACACTGAAAATAGTTTCCATTGTCTTCAAAATGTATGACCCAGTTCCACGAAAACTTCCTTTTTTTCAATACAACTGATACAAGCCCCGTGCAAAGTCATGGATTTGTCTTATCAGCTTGCGGTGCACGTAGAATTAGAATCTATGACCGAAAAAAGTGTCGTACAAAATTAAAAACCGTTAACCAAAACGACAAAGGGCGCACACATTACGTATATTTGTGACACCATTCTCCTTGTTCTTACTAACACTTTGAAGGAAACTGGCATTTAGAAGTAAATAAACTGTAGTATCACATTCCCATTTGCAACTTATAACAATTGAAAAGTCCAAATTCCGACGAAAACCAACCCCCAAGTTCGCAGAGAAGTGCCATTGACAGGTTTCTCCGTAAGTTTATCGAGCAATGATCCGCTGTTGCAATGCCGTGAATACTTTAAAAGGACGCAAAATTCGGAGACAAGTCAAATGACGTCAGATGGATCAGTCAGAATGTCAATGCCTGCAAAAGACGGCACTTCCCTGCGCAGCGGCTCTTTTTGGCAATTTTGCAGACGGCTTCTTGTGGTCATTGCAATTAAGAAAATATGTCGACAGATATAGTTACCGACGGGTGAACCCGGAAACAATGATATTTCCGTGCAAAAAATGTCTATTTAGTTTGGAAGGGCAAAAGGGGTCCTGGCACGAAAATGTTAAATTTACATTTAATGAAGTCAAAGTTCGCTTAAATTAGCAAAATTCTAATCATAATTGGCTACCAAATACAATAACAGGTTAAAAAACATGTTTGCAATAGAAAAAAGGCGTTTTTATAACTTTCGTGTCGAGACCCGTGGTAACCAAAATTCAATAAAAGTACAATTACATTCGCAAAATCAAATTACTATTACTTAGAAAATCAAATAAAACCATAAAAAGTCCAAAAATAACCAAAAATCGTGTTTATGGAAATTCGTGTCAAGACCCAAAACACCGTAAAAGTGCTAAAAACCTAATTTACAGAGGTTTATAAGCCTGTTGATGACTGTGTAGGTGCAATTTTGCGTGATCTAATTAAAAGTGCAAGATTTTGGAGCAAATATTTGTCTTTGTTTTGACTTTGCATGCCTGCCCTGCAGTCATGACATCCTTGAGTAATTTATCTATCGCAGAAGATCTACAGACGCATTTTACCCACTCAAAAATATCAACAACCCGGTCAAAACAGTAACACCAAACAAATAAACCTTCGCCTTTTTTATTCTCATTGAAAAGGACTGACGTAAATTTACGTAGACCTGTCAAAATAAATTCATCATAACATTGGACAATGCCATGTGCAAATATGAAATAAAAAACGTTGACCAAAGAAGGGTCTTTCCATTCAATAAAAAGTATGGGCAAACACTTCACTACGAACTCGGACATTGTTAACAATGTTAAACACGAACAACGTTCCAATGGACTTGATAAACAAAGATCCGGAAGTTGTGAAAATGCACTTTTTAGACTTTTAGACAGATGGATTCCAATACACATGTACTAACAAAAGTCCTAAGTAAGTTTTTCCTGTCTAGTTTTACGTTTATACATTAACACAAGATTTCAAATTAGTCCTCCTTCCTTATAAAAAGGACATACTCAAGTAATTGTACATGCATGGACACGGAAGTCGCGGGGCTCAAAACGTGAAACCGCAATAAAAACACAACTTTTTAAGATTAAGCGGGTGTCAAAATTAACGCAACTTTGTTAAAGCATGAAATTGAAATTCCAAAAGACGGAGATAGCAAAATACGGATGTTTGCATGGGTAGAGATGTCAGACCGCATTTGCATCCATAAAAAGATGCGTAAAACGTGGGGCAACATTGGAAAAGTGTGCTTTCCTTAATCAAATATGCGTTTTTAAGCGTAGGTTAGGTACTGTAGGTGCGTAAATATGACAGCACTGGACTGCTATGCCAAAAAAATGATGCGGGTCGGAAGTTTTGACGGCCTTAAAAAGTTATACTTAGAAAGTGTGGCACTGTGACAGATGTATTTTCGGTACTTTCAGGGTGAACTCATAAAAGTGGCATCATGCCGTTGGCTATAATTGAAATAACTTCAAAGATCATTGGAGTTGTAAAAACTTGTAATAAAAGTTCCGTGTTTTGGATGGGACTCCTTTTGAGAGGCCTTTTTGTTTGCAAATTTGAAATGCCACTTACTAAGCGCCTCCTTTCCATTCATGGCTGGTCATAGGCCCTCAGGCAAGCAAAAACCAACTCGTCTGTCTCGGCTAAGATGAATGGGGATAAGCGTGGATGGGTTATTTATACACAGGCACATTCATCATGCAACACGTGGGGGGTACGGTCGGTTAAACCGAGATGGACCTAAACACGGTTACGCATGGCGTTCTCGGGGTCGGCGCAAATTAAGTAACCAAGTTTGGGCAGACCTAAACACATGTGGGTTGTTATTTTGAGAATTTTTATCAGCCAGTCTCAGCCATTTGCCGATCACTGTTTATGACTGACACCCCGAAGGCTGGCATGTATGACAAGCTCCCGCAGTTTCGGATGACAACCAACCGGCCCCGAGGGATTGGCCGAATCGCCGTTCGTGCAAAAACCCATAAAAGGCATGGGCAGGGACCAGGACATCTAGTCCATTTCCGAGTTTACAACTCTTTTTTCGGCGGTTTTTATTCGAAATCCAAACTCGCGAAACTTTTTGAAACAAACAGTCAGTCATAAAGTTGGGTATGGGGCAAATTGCACCCGAAAAAAGGCTTACATTAGATGGAATCGAAACAAATTGAAGACTTAGATACGCATTAGAAGCAATAGCTTAACGAGATCCCGAGCACGGGATTTAACAACTTTAACTTGAAAAATTAAAACAAACGAAGCTCAGATTGAGGTTTGACATCATTTCGCGGCGGCCTTATTCTTTTTCTTGTTTTCCTCGTCGATGGGAGCCGGCTTCACGAAGGGGATCTTCTCCTTGTACTGCGGCGGCATGAAGTCCTTCAAGGCTGCAGGGACGTTGATACCGTCTTCGGTTTGGTTGTTTTCAAGGATCGCACACATGACACGGGTCGTGGCACACATTGTGGCGTTGAGCATGTGGACGTAGCTGACCTGAAATTGGGATTTGAAGGGATTGATGGCGGAAAGAAAGGTAACTTACGTTTTCATTGAGCTTCTTGGTCTGGCCATAGCGAACCTTCAAGCTACGTGCCTGGTATTCAAGACAGTTCGAGCACGAAACGAGCTCCCGATAGGCGGCGCTACCGGGGAACCAGGCTTCGAGATCGAGCTTCTTGGCGGCGGCATTGTTGAGTTCGCCGGAGACGATGGCGACGACTTGGTAGGGGAGTTCTAGCGCTTGGCAGTATTCCTCGGCGTTGGCGATCATCTGGAAGGGCATTTAAAGTTAAGAAAAGCCGTGAAAAGCGCAACTGTACCTCATCAAAATGCTTCCACGATTCATTCTCCAGCGGCGAGCACAGCACAAACTGTTCAACCTTCTCAAACTGATGCACACGGAAGATGCCACGAGTATCACGGCCATGGCTACCAACCTCCTGGCGGAAGCAAGTAGAAAGACCAGCATACTTGATCGGAAGATCGGCAGGGTTGAGCCATTCATTCCGATGGAAGGCAGCGATGGGTTGTTCGCTGGTGGCGATGAGGTACTTCTCATCGACGGTTTCGTCACCTGCGACTTCGGAGCCTTTGCCGCTGACCTGGAAGGGAATTTATATATAAAAAGCGTCTCAAAATCAAACCAACCTTGTACAACTCCTCGTCAAACTGGTTCAACTGTGCCACCTCCTGCATGACATCCTTGCGCATGAAGAACGGCGTATACAGCGGCGTGAAACCCTTCGTCGACAGAATCCGCAAAGCGAGTTGGACGCAAGCCTGCTCCAGGAAGACCAGAGGGCCCTTCAAGAAGTATCCACGGCCACCGGCTACGGCAGTACCACGCTCACCATCGAAACCGTCAACCATAACGACAAGATCGACGTGGGAATACTTTTTCCTGCTGTTGATATCGCCGAAAGTGCGTTCCACCTTGTTGTTGTCTTCATTATCGCTGATTGGCACCGATTCGTGTAGGATGTTGCCAATAAGAGCCAAATTGGTCGTTCGCTCGGCATCAAGCTGGCTGACTTGAGCCTCCGTCTTGGCAATGTTCTCCTCGACGAGGACACGGGCAGCCTTGAGCTGAACAATCTTCAATGGTCGCAGGTCATCGAGAGTGACGCTAGCCAGCTTGGCAGCCAAGTCTTCGGGGACGGTTTCATCGGTGCCTTGGTCCTCCTTCTTCTTCATCTTCTCGCCGATGGCCTTGTTGAATACATTGCGCATGCGGTTCCACTGGTCGAGCTCATACTTTCCTGGAAGGGGTTACACTTTTAGAAGGTGGAAAGCAAAGAAATATATATAAAACAAACCTTTTACCCAGGCCTCATCAAGGCTGATGACCTTGTCAACGAGGGTGACATCGGCATACCTGTCTTTCTGCGACTTTCGGATAACATCAGGATTGCCGCCCTTCGAAACACGGAATAGATCAATGTCCAACACCATGGCTGAAAGTAGACGAGATTTGAAACGGATATGGAAGCGTCGCGAAGTTCAAAAGAAGCAATTTAGGCCAGATTGCGTCACGTTTTTCAAACTGTCAAAAGGGGATCATTTCTACGCAAAAAGTGCACATATTTGGTAGCAATAGGGTCGTCGGACATGGGGAAAACTGCTGGACGGGTTTTACGTTAAAATAAATATCAATAAAAGCTTCAAAAACGGGAAAAAGTGGGTTTGTGAAATCGAGCTGCAGTTTTGAGTCAATTTTGAGCGTGGCCAGCCCCTCGCCGTTCAGCGCACTTCGCCAAGAAACAACGCAATGTTGTGCAAAGTGAGGCGAGAGTGACGGCGCTGTTTCCGGATTTTGATGACGTCATTCCTTACGAAATTCTTCAATTTTGGTCTTATACGGTGTCCAATCCGTAGCAGATGACATTTATAACAAAAAAGTATACAATTCGACGTGAAATTGGTGATTTTTTACAGATCAAAATATTTGATGACAAGTTCAGTTTTCAACTCATCAAATTCGGTTCTAACTCAACCGACTGACCGAGCTACGTGTACTTTTACAGAAGCGTTAGCTGTCAGCAATGTTTGTTTAGCTATATCGGGAGAATGGGACAGTCCGGTAGTCAGCGTTCGTCAAAATTGCTCAGTTTTGTCATCATCGGTTTATTTCAATGCTAATTGAATCAGTTTTATATATAATTTTTCAAAAAAAATCGATCCTAATACAGAATTTTCAATGAAATGCGCTTTATCAGTTAACTGATGCCTGTAAGGTTCCAATGTTGTCGATATTGGTTGCATTCCAGAAGTCTTCGGGATGAAGCCCGAAAACGAGATCCCCAAAGCATGACATGTACGCTGCTACGGTTGTACAGGTTGTTATTGTGACGAAAAAACCGGCGACGATCTAAATTTGTTGATTTTGATAAACTCAAATAGTGATTATTTGTTATAATAACTTGAAAGTTGAACATGATTGACGCAAAATAAGAGTGTCAGTCACACTAATCAAAGTTAAGGATGCTGCTTTGGAAGTTCAAAGCCATTTTTGTTTAGACTTTTTTCACGGAATCTGATTTGTGAAACAAGTATGGGCTTCATAAATCTGAACCCGCGGAAAAACTCTGAACAAAAATGGCTTTGAACTCTCAAAGCACCATCCTCAACTTTGATTAGTGTGACTGACACTTTTGTTTTTCGTCAATCATGATTGCATGTATCATCCAATCTGATCAAAGTTGCGTGAAATACGTGAAACTTGCCATGTCATAAACAGTAAACATTCCGCTGTCGAAAGCAATCGCATTGGGTGCCGTCGCCACTGGCAACATGAACGCAAATGAGCACGTCAAGGTCATCGGTAACATCAGTTCGATCGGATGTAATTGGGCTTCCTCGGCAAGCGTCGCCAGTACCGGTAAAAAGATGCTAACTGTTACAGTATTCGAGCAAATGTTTGTAACTATGATCGTCATACACATGCAAATGGCTTGAACGGCCGTCAACGGCATTTCGGCGATATGGGCCATCTTTCGGCCAAGATATTCTGATAAACCGGATTCTTTGACGCCAGCGGCAAGAGCGAATCCACCACAAAGCAGGAGCAAGACGCCCCATGGGAATTCTCGTTCCATGGTGGGCCAATCGAGAAGTCTGGCATAGTTTTTCTTCGGTTTTTTGGCTTCTTTTTTGAAGAATTCACTGATTGAAGGCATGTTGGCTGGTAACATGAACAACAGGATGGCAACGATGACAGCACTTGTGGCATCGGTAAAGCTTTCATGTTCAAGGCCAGAAAAGAGAGACGGCGCGACTTGGGGCAGGATCCAGAGGGTTAGCAAAAGTGTAAAGCAGGCAGCGACGGAAGACTCCGCAAATGAGATTCCAGGAAGGGCAGCATAACGAGATTTTACGTATTCTGTGACTTCGTCGGCAGCGGGAGGGCCATTGTGGAGGAAGAGGAAGTAGAGGACCACCCATGAGATCAGGAGGCAGATCATCATGAGCGGGAAACAGAAGATCATCCAGGTAATGTAGTTGATGCCGGTGTCGACAGCGGGGTAGAGACTGTAATTGAGTTGTCAGTTTTTACGTTATTTTTGACTCGTTAGGTTAGTATAACGTATGCATAACAAGTTTTTCGGTGTGCTACGCTTTTGTAACGCACGCGTAACAAAGTTGCCAATGCGTTGTACTTGAGTTACGCATGCGTAACAATGCTGATTTTGTTTCAAAAACGTTGCACAAAGGGATTTTTATCATCAACTCACGTTCCAAGCTGTCCAATAAGAACCATATTCGGCGTGGTTCCTGTAATCGTGCCAATGCCACCGATATTCGCAGCAAAACAGATGCACATTACAAGCCCTTTTGCCATACGCTTTTCGGATGGAAGCATCTGCTTTTTCTCATCTGCTCTGAAATCATCCATTTCCTCAAACCAGTTACAAATTTCCAAAAACTTTTACTCACTCATTGAGCAACTCATGATTGACCCCCATAACCTTATCCCTCAACCGATAACACTTAAAAAGTTGGGTTATCACAGCCTGACTGACCGGAATCATCATGGCCGTCGTTGCGGCATTGCTTACAAAGGCACTTAGGATTGCTGTGACAACCATGAATCCGAGCATGATCCATTTCGGGCTGGATCCGACGAGACTCAAAACTGCAAAGGCGATTCGCTCGTGGAGGCCGCATTTTTCGACGGCAATCGCGACGACGAGACCGCCTATGAAGAGGAATGTGACTTCCTAAAGTAATTTTGTTAATAAGTAAACTTAAAGTATCAAAATTTACATTGATAAAGGCCTTCGCAACCGCAGTCGATGGCAATATCCCCAAAATGGGGAACAAAATCATCGGCAAAAGTGCAGTCACTGGTAATGGGATGACTTCGGTGATCCAGTAAGCTGCCATGATGATCAGACAGCCCGCACATCGTGTTTCCTGAAACAGTTTTCAAGAATTTTCATCAATTACTCACGCTAATGCCCAACTCACATGTCCATAGCTCCGCAACAACGGCATCGCGAGCAGCCATGGTCCACCCAGCAAAACGATGTGCTTCAGCTGCTTCAGATGCTGGACCGGGCTGACCTTATTGAAGACGGGTCCGGCTTCTTCGACTTCTTCCTCATCCAGGGGTACTGTAAGGTCGAATTCGAGACTTTTTAGACTCTTCTTGGACGATTCGGGGTGCATGTTTCAGACACAATGGAAGCGGAACTCACTCCAGCTGATCGTTTTAAACAAATAATTTTGTCGTTTTCACGTCTACGTGAAATGAGGCTCATTTGTTTTTTGGCTTGCAGACCGTGACGGCGATCAGAGGGAGTTTGCATATTATTGATGCTCGAAAGAACACTTAACTTTAGCGGTGTGATTGGTCTTATTTGAATTCGAAGTGACAAGCCGACTTTGGTAGTTCCTCAGAGGCACACCGACAAGGTCAAAGAGGACACCCGGCTCGGTGATCGGTTAGAAGTTTGATATCAGATCGCAACGATAAGGGTTATTATGAGTGGGCAAGTGATTGCAAGTGTATTAAATTCAAGTTTTTAACAGCATTGGTTTCAATTTGCTTCCGTAAAAAATGATTCAGATGATCTTTGTTTAAATAAATGCAATCATTAGTGTGATTCATTTCCATAAAAAGTGCATAACAGCTCGATGTCAAGTGATTTGTCTTTTGGGGTAAAGTCGTACAAAAACATCAACAGATATTGTTCAAGGGAGGAAAACACTGATAACGACTGTCTAGGACTCTATATACTCAGTAATATGCATTCTTTTTAGTTTTTTTCTAAATATTTTGAATTGAAATTCTGCTGAAATGGTACATATAGGTATAGTTTTCAAATTTTAGTTTTTAATTACTAATTGTGTACTCTTTCAGTCTTACAAATTCAAAGACGGCCATACTTTGTTCGTCAAAGCCGAATGGCTGACCCTATTCGAACCAGATAAATGCATACCGACGCATCGGAGACCAGTGCCAAGATGTGAGAATCTATACTGGTGGAAACAGTGCTTTCCTAATGGAAACACCGAAATAGAACGAATCCATGTTTCGCTCTTTGTTTAAGTGGCTTTGAGTTAGCCAAAGTTGTGACAATTTTAAGATCTGATAACGAAGGTAAGATTTTGCTACCACTACGCAATGCGGATTTGCTGTTAACCACGGCGATGCCATCCACATCATGTGCAAATTCAAGATCAAACAGAAACCATCAACAACGGTTACAATATTTACAAACATAGCATTAACTATCTATAAAGTCATTTCAGTCGTTACACAGTTTGTGGTAGAATTCAGTCAGATGAACGCTCGAACTTTTTATTGATGCCGCTTTGGCATGGGAGAATGTTCGATCAAATCAAAATGACGCTGATCGAGGAGACAAGCGACAGGGATTCCATACCATTTCACTTCTTGGAATGTCAGCTAGACCTAAACGAAACTATCGAATTCGGCAGTACTTCGATAAAGTTGGCCAAACAGATAAATATCAGTGGCGGCTTCCGTCCTACCCTGCTGGTGATTCAGCGTCGAAGGGACATGTTAGCAGGAGCATTGAAGCTATGACTACAGAGACAAAACCGGTCACTCTGAACGGCGTGATTAAGATCGATGGAACGCCATTCAAAAGTAATTCTTTTGTTAAATTGAAACCCTATTTCTTAAATTAGAATTGTAGCAAAATTTAACACGTTAGTCGAAAAAGAAACCAAACTTGCCTTTTCGAAATTCATCTCACATGAAAAACTTCGAAGCATCGGTGGAATCATCAAGGATAGAGTGACGGTTATTTGTATAAGGAACCTTTCAGTCATTTGATGATCAGCGTTTGAAAGCTGATTCAAACAAACTTAATGCCAGTATTTTGACGAGTTTATTAATTTTATCACATTTATAAACAAAATGTGTTTATTTGCCAATAATTCTTCTCATTTATGAAGTGAAAAATTTTTTGTAACCTTTGTACTTTCACTTTTGATATTTTGACAATAAACAGTATGGCCGTTTGTAACTGAAATCGTCCCAGTTCATGGACTTTTGTACTTTCTGGACATTGTTTGCAAAGTCAACATGGAATTTGTCCAAAGAAGTTGTCATTTCACTATTGGGAAACCTCACTTGAGTCACAACCTCTAATAACATTGCCTTTTATCGTGCAGGTGAGTGGAAGTATGTTATAAAAAAGGGGTGCTTTGTATTTCTTCCATTTGGATACAGCGGTCATTCAGGTGGACATGACAGACCCACGCTTTTGCCGCCACACGTGTCCATTGCTATGACGACAGCGTATTTGTTTTGGGCGACTTTGCTCACGGTTCTTTTTATCCACTTTGTATTCAAGTTGACAGGCAACCAAAATCGACGTGCATCGGAAATCTGTCAGATTACCACGGGATTTGAGGGGTTTTAGTGGTGTTTGAACCGTTTTTTCGGAAGGAAGTTGCTTTTTTAGAAAAAGTTGCTTAAGTTTACAGCTTTCACCATTTCAAAACCATAACTGGTCAGAGCCCCGATAAAGTGACGAACGTGAGTCACCGGGAGGACGACGACACCCGCCATCGACCACGTCAGTTACAACCTCGATACCTTTTGCACAAGCCCCAACATGCACGTCCCATTTTATCGCGGAGTTGTCTCGAGAAATAGTTCTGTTTTCCCGGTTTTATCGTTATGTGTTTGTTTAGACAGCCGAAAAAGGGAGCAAAAAGCTATCACAACGACGAGTTGCATCCACCCAAACATGGACAATAGCATCTCCGAGTAGGTCCACGGCTTCCTGCAGCGCGGCCATGAACAAGTTACGCTTGTTTTTGCAATCTGCGCGGAATTGGCGTGACCGTGAACCGGATTTGCATTCGATCGAACAGAGCAGCCCTCTGAAGGAGCCAAGTACTGATCTGTTTCAAATTGGAGCGTGTTGTGGTGAGTTACTGTTTCATTGTAAGTAAAATGAGCCCATTCAAGGTAAGAAAACACTCAAATCGATTTCCATGCATCTTTTTTCGATCTGTGTACCCCTCAAAAGACAATAATGACACCCTCGCGGACTGTCTTTACGCACTTTTTATGCGTTAGAATTAAAACACATTTTCTGGGAAATCCGAACAAATGCGAGCTCCTACTGAACTTCAAAATTTCAAAGTGTATAAAATTCGCTCAAACTTGGTGAACTGACTAATTTTGGGATGCAGATAACAAATTTGTATCAATTTTTTATGGACAGAGCCTTCAGAATCCTGTAGGATTCTGGGGTCACTTATGAAACGGAATCTGGTCTTGCGCTACATCAATCGATTGCCCACATCATGGCGATCATTTTGACCTATACATTGACGGTAATTGGTTCACGTCGTAAAAAGTTATTACACGTCAAAGTCGAAAAAAACGACGAGATAGCCTTCTGAGGCTTCTAGCAAAAAATTTTTCTAGGTTGTCCAGCGAGATAATGTTAAATTTGGATAGAGCTTGGAAAAAACAACATTTCATTTCTTGGAATCATCTTTACCACACTCAGGGAAAGATGTCAAATTACGGTAATAAGAAGTCCACAACAAGTAATTTACAAATATAAAAGCTATTTCGTGCAAACAACAAAATCCGTTTTCGA
>KB455169.1:9461-25607 GCA_000341325.1 Panagrellus redivivus | reverse complement strand
AAACGACTTTGAAATTTTGAAGTTCAGTGACCCTTTCGGTTTTCCCAGAAAATGCGTTTTATCTCAAAGATTCTACCGACGGGAGCTGTGCCACAGATGCGAAGATGACGAACGACTCGCTTTTTGAAAAATAGCTTTTGAACACCGCGACAGATGAACTTGGAGTAGTCGATGATGCGGGTCCATTTGACATTGTCTTTAGAAAACTCAACCCAGTAGCTCCAGTCACCGTCGGGCAACGCAAATTCCAAGTAATTGAACTGGGTCAAAAAATTGAAATTAATAGTAATATTGCCGCTGCCAGTCGTATGCTTCATCGTATATTCTTTAAGAGAACGATAGTAAGTGTGATATTCGCAAGGATTAACGTCGTCATCGGAGTCAGAAGTCGCAACAACGCTAGGAGGGATAATAGCCTTCTTCTTCTTAGCGTGTTCACACATTATGTCCAACAACACATTGGAATCGACCAGTTTCAACGGTCGAATAGTGTCAACAATTTCATCGATTTCCATAGTTCTCAAATCCATTCGCTTCAACAGTTCTGGAAAATGCTTCGATTCCGAAGGATTGGCTGTCATCCATCCGACGAAAACACGTAAGATGGTATCAGCAGAAAGGTCCAACGTCGGTTTTTCTAGAACGCGTTGAAGTGCTTTGACAGGAAGTTTGTTGAAGCTCTCATGACGGATAAATTCGGAAAAATTGGCACTAACATAAGTCATGCCATGCTCAATTAGTGATTCTTGCGAATGTTGGATAGCTTCATTGATCATGTCAACTACATCGTCGACGGTGCGGATGGACTGAAAATAGGATATATAAGTTGAGGTGTAACTAACTTTGGTTCAAACCAACTTTAAGATAATCGATGCAGACTTGCTTTAACGGCGCCATCCCATACGTATTGGCTACCGTCATAGTTTCGAACACAGTACACACGTTTACGGTACCTAACACAACGGTCCCGGTATAGACAAACTTCAAAAGCAGCTTGAAGGCCTCTAATGGTGTTTCTGGCAATTCAACAACTTGTTTTTTGAACTCGCTATTTGGAGAAAACATTGCTCTAAAAGCTTTTATGTTAATAAAGGACATTTAATTGGTAATCTTACTTAAAAACAGGGCATCGCTGACCCAAGATGACTTGATGCGCGGGCAATTTTTTACCATCAACAATGAAAACAACGTCGGAAAAGCTTTCGTTCAAGTAAAGTTCGCCGATTTTAGAAACGATATCAACGATTTGAGGATTGTCGAGAACAGACATAGCGGCTTTGGAAAAGTTAGACGATCTGAAACGGCATACACAATTAGATGGAAAACTGACGAAATCAGAACTGCGGAATAAAAGCGCGAAACAACACACATGAAGGTACGGCAACAGCAAGGAAATGGTTGCAAAGTGAGGCTTACGATGCGCAAGCTTTTGCTGCGAATGCGATAGTAGGACGCTGAAAAGTTAGGTCATCGGGACACCGTAATGCTGTCCGTCTCTCCACTGTCGGCGCGCGAGTTTTGTGGGCCCTTAGAGAGCTTGAGCAAATTAAAGAATAACCTATCGATCCGTAGGGCTTTTTTTTGGCATGGAACGCTAACAGGCGGTATTTTCAAAATAGAAAAGAACGCAAATCTTACATACTTTTATAAATAATAAGAACAACAAAACAATGATACACTTTTTACAAACAGCACAACTTTCTGAGACTGTACCTTTGCTCTATACCAGTGTCTCACAAAAAAGCAGTGTAAAATAAATGTATTTATTGAATAAAATAACAATATTGTAAACAGTAACAAAAAAATTTACGTGACAATTTAAAAAAAGGTTAGGATAGTCTGCACTACACACAAAACATGGAATTTTGACAATAAAACAGGGGTGTTTTATTATAAAAATTTAGGAAGGAGTAGTTACTGTTTCGAACAACTTTTACAATGACTTGATTCTCCACAGATAATCGCCGCAGGGCATTCTAGTAGTCTACACAACAAGGAAGAACTATCACTGTACGTACCAGTAAACTTCATGAAAACGACGGGTTGTTTCTCAAATTTAACATGGGTTCGATTACAGAACATTTCTTCGCTCCACACCTGCGTCCAATTTTTCTTATCGCTACTAATTTGAATGTTACCGCTGCATGAAGAACTACCGTTATTCATCCAAACACGCATGCTATCAATGAGATATGGTTGAGGCAGTTGCACAATGATGGGATCTGCACCGATTCGATGGGATGTATAATTGTAAGCAGAATCGTCACTGTTAAGCATTCCATTTGGAGCACAGCCAGTGTTTGTGCCTTGAATAATCATACCGCGTCTTTCTGCCACGTTGTCTGACGGAATAACGATGTTGGTTGTGGGATCAACTTTTAATGGTTCGGCAGTGTCATAGGCAAAAAGACGCGTTATTTCAAAGTATCCCCAGTGCATTCCTGGATTTGCGGGATCTATGCCACAAATGCGAATATGGCGAGTTACTTGCTTTTCGAAAAATAGCTCTTGAACACCGCGGCAGAGGTACTTCGAATAGTCGATGACGCGGGTCCAGCTGACTTTATCTTTTGAAAACTCCACCCAGTAGCTCCAATCGCCATCGGGCAACTCAAATTCCAAATAATTGATCCGTGTCAAGTTAATTAGATTAATAATAATACAGCCGTTGTAAAATGTATGCTGCATCTTATGTTCTCTTGGAACCCTATAGAAGGTACAATATTCATTAGAAATATCCTTGTCACCGGAAGCGTCGTCAATGTGTTTCGCTGATAACTCGCATTGAGTGGCGACAGAAGTCGTAACACTTTTATGAGGGATAATTGCCTTCTTCCTCTTTGCGTGTTCACAAGCAAGGTCCAACAACACGTTGGCATCGACAAGATTCAACGGACGAAGGGTGCCAACAATTTCATCGATTTCCATAGCTACCAAATCCATTTGCTTTAAAAGTTCTGGAAAGTGCTCCGATTCCGATGGGTTGGCTTTCATCCATCCGACAAAAGTACGGAAGATGGTATCCGCAGAAACTTGCGATGTCGGTTTTTCCAGAGCACGATAAAGTGCTCTGACAGGAAGTTTGTTGAAGCTTTCATGACTGAAAAATTTGGCAAAACGACAACAAAAGTAAGTCATGCCATGCTCAATTAGTGATTCTCGCGAATTTTGAATAGCTAGGTTGATCATGTCAACTACATCATCGACGGTGCGGATAGACTGAAAATAGGCTTTATAATTTTGTGTGCAAGTAATTTTGGTCAAACAAACCTTGAGATAATAGATGCATGCTTCCGTCAATGGTTCCATTTCATACGTATCTGCAACTTTCATAGTATCGAAAACAATGCCAACGTTTACGACATCTAATTTGAGGATGCCGGTGTAGATAAACTTTAAGAGCAGCTTGAATGCCTCGAATGGTGTTTCCGGCACTTCAACAACTTGTTTTTTTAAATCGATATTTGATGAAAACATTGCTCTAGAAATTTACATTATATGAATAAACGTAATTCCATTGGTAAACTTACTTGAAAACAGGGCACCGTTGGGCCAAAATGGCTTGATGCGCTGGCAATCGCTCGCCATCGACAACGAAAACAACGTCGGAGAAGCTTTCGTTCAAGTAAAGTTCGCCGATTTTAGAAACGATATCGACGATTTGACGATTGTATAAAACAGACATGGTTGGTACAGGACAATTTTAGCAGTCTAAAACAATATAAAAATTAGAAACTGAAGAATAAATAAAAAAATAGTAACTATAAGAAAGCGCAAAGCATAATAACAGTACACAAGGCAAAAGCAAATGCACAACCTGGTGACCGCTAACCTCAAACATCCCAAAACTGAGCTGTTGGACAGTACCCGCATGTGCGCCTCGTCGTCCAAGTTATCCTCACCGAAAAGGAAGCCTTGTGCCACACCTTTTCTGCGCACATTTATATTAGGGGTATCGACTTTGCGTTCCATGGACCATGGTGCTCATTTTTGAGATGCAAATTATCATGCATTTGGGTCTTCACAGTTTGGAAACTTATTATTTCTTTTTGCATTTTGCTTAAACACCTTTCAAAAATCAATCGATCAATCAATAAACAAATGTGATGTTTGGAACAACATTTGTCGTCACTAAAACTGTCGATTACTTAATCGCTATTTATTTTTGCTGATAACACCTTTTTTTCAAATGTAGCACAGGTAATCCATCCACAATCCCATATTCTGTGTCAATGAAATATACTCCCATGACAAAAAAGGGAAAGAAACCCTAATCGCGCGAAACCGAATCATACCGTTTAGACCTGCAAAATTTGAGTAATTAATCACGGCGTTTATCAAGATATGTGACGTGCACCCCACACACCTAAACCCATTTTTTCTTCCATACATTGCCGGGGGGCATTCTCAGAATGTTCCATTGTTTTAAAAGTTGCTCAGTTTTTTTATGCTGTCCGCGCCTGCACTGATCCGGGATGCATCCATCACGCGGGAGTCGCCAAAAAACCGAGAAAAAGGAACCTAAACTTGACTAAACTGGAGCATCCGCCCCTCCTAAGCATGTTGAAACACCTATTGAAACCTGTCTGTGTAGTGCGGGTGCCCTTTGAAAGGGTATATAAGGCGAAAGGGAGACAGCATCAGCTCGACATCCTTCCTCAGGATCTCCTCGAAGAAGTAAGATGTCGGTGAACAAGGCGACGATCGGAGCGATTAGCTTCTCGGGCTTGACCCTGCTAGCCTGCTTGTGCGCTATTAGCGTCATCTACTCGGATGTGCAGGCGATCTGGAACGAGCTTGACGCTGAGATGGACGGCTTCAAGTTGTTGGCTGATGACCTTTGGCGCGATATGGTCTCGATGGGTGCTGGTAGCCCGGCTAACCGTGCTCGTCGTCAGGCGTATGGTGGATATGGCGCTTCCGGCTCGAACACTGGCGGTTACGGCGGCTACGGCAGCGGTGGCAACCCGACTGGTCCTGGCGGTCCTTCGGACTCCCCCAACTTCCCTGGCGGCAGCTCTCCCAACGTTCCCGGCGGCAGCAGCCCCATCTTCCCCGGAGCTGGCGGTCCCAACGGCGGCAGCAACAACGGTGGTCCCAACGGTCAGCAGTGCCAGTGCGAAAGCAAGAACACCTGCCCCGAAGCCCCCGCTGGTCCCCCTGGCGAGGCTGGCCCCTCCGGTTTGGACGGTCTCCCCGGTCTGCCTGGTGTCGATGGCAAGGACGCCGAAGACATCCACAACGAGCCTCCTCAGGGCTGCTTCACCTGCCCTCAGGGTCCCGCTGGTCCCCAAGGTCCCTCTGGCAAGCCTGGTATCCGCGGTATGCGCGGCCCCAAGGGCTCCCCTGGCTTCCCCGGTAACGATGGTTTCCCCGGCACCCCCGGAGAACAAGGACCGCCCGGTGCTCCCGGCACTGACGGCAAGGCCGGCACTCGCGGTGACAAGGGTAACGATGCTGAGAAGATCGTCGGTCGCAAGGGCAACCGTGGCCTCCCCGGTCCCCAGGGTGATGAAGGCGAAGAAGGTGATGCTGGCAAGGCTGGTGCCCCTGGTGCTCCCGGTGCCGAAGGTCCCGCTGGCTCTCCCGGCTTCCAAGGCCCCACTGGTATCGATGGTGAAGAAGGTCCCGAAGGTCCCGCTGGCGCTCCCGGCAAGGATGCCGAGGTAAGTCATACAGTTCGCTTTGATGATCATAGCTAAACCTCTTCTTTTCAGTACTGCAAGTGCCCTGCCCGCAACGGCGCTGGTGGAGCCGGTGGCCGCAACGGTGGTGGAGCCGGCGGCAACGGCGGTGCTGGCCGTCACGGTGGTCGCGGCGGAAACGGTGGCGGAGCTGGCGGCGCTGGTGGCAACGATGGCTACAACGGTGGTGCCGGTGATGCTGGCGCTTCGCCCTACCGTCGTCTCCGCATCTAAATCTAGGTGCTGACGTCATCTTGCATTGAGGTGCTTATTGGATTTTGAAAAACTGTGCTTCGTTTTCTGAAATTCCAATAATGCCAGCCTCTGCGAAACCGTTTTTGGGTCCTCTCTTTATCTAAATGTGTGTTGGGTCTTTGCAATGTAAAAATAAAGTATTTATAATTCACTTCTGATGTTTCATCATGATCCTAAAAGCTATAAACTGACTCTTGAACAAGAACAGGAACCAAAACCCGTAAAAAATAACCGATCACAGATCCAAACCATCAAAACCCCATCCGAAACGTAATCGAATCAGTTCCCGCGGATTCATCTCTATTCTAAAAAGCTGCGTCTACCTCGAAGTCGCGTAAAAGATGCACATTCGCCTAGTTAGCGCGTAATTGACCTAATTTGTTCCGTTTTTTGCGCCCGCCTTGTTGCTCTTGTTCGAAGAATCCGCACCTTGACGAATCGGTATAAAAGGAAAACAAAAAACAACCCCAAATAACAGCAAAAAACACGCCATGATCCACTCGGCTACCACGGGCGCCCTGCTCGTCAGCGGCGCTACCGTAATCCTGTGCCTCTCAGGTCTTGTCAGTGTTTATCGCGATGTTCAGGCTATCTGGACGGAGCTCGACGCTGAAATGGATAGTTTCAAGATTATTTCGGATGATTTGTGGTCTGATATGCTAAAACTTGGCGCTGGAACTCCAGGAAACCGGAAGCGACGTGAAGCCGTGGGTGGTCCGTATACTGGGTACAATGCTGCGGTCGAGAGTGAGCCGAATGTTAGCCCTTGTCGTGAGTTTTAGGAGGTTTTAAACTCGGGTTATCAAAGTCCGTGCCTTTAGAATGCTCCGCTGGCGATGGCCCTGGTTCATCCGGCCACGGTGGAAGCGAAAGCGGCGGCAGTGGAAGCGGCTCCAAATGCGAAGCCGCCCCCGCAGGTCCGCCTGGTGAACCCGGCCCAGATGGACACCCTGGTCTTGATGGTCTGGATGGCATTCCGGGTCAAGACGCTCCCGACAACCAAAACGAGCCCCCATCTGGATGCTTCAACTGCCCTGCCGGTCCACCTGGTCGCCCCGGCGCTCCTGGCAAGCCTGGCCTCCGTGGTATGCGTGGTCCGAAGGGCACTCCCGGCTTCCCTGGTCATGATTCCACCCCTGGACACCCCGGTGAACCCGGACCTCCTGGTCCTCCCGGTTCCGATGGCCGTGCCGGTCCAGCCGGTGACAAGGGCAACGATTCCGAGAAGCAAATCGGTCACAAAGGCCCTCGAGGCCCTCCTGGTGACTACGGCGATGAAGGCGATGCCGGTGATGATGGCAAGACTGGCGCTCCCGGCAAGCCCGGCCCGACCGGACCTCCTGGCGCCCCAGGATTCACAGGACCTGCCGGTGCTCCCGGCACTGAAGGCTGCATTGGAGAGCACGGTAATCCTGGCAAGGATGCTGAGGTGAGTAAAACTGATTTGCGGGATTTTCAAAATACCAAATTTTCAGTACTGTCCTTGTCCTCCACGAGGTGGTGCCGGTCATCATCCGCCTGCTCACTCCCCTCATGCCGGCGGCGGCGGTGGTGGATCTGGCGGTGGCGACTATGGATTCCGTCGCCGTGTTTAAATTACCACTTTTTCAACTTTCTAAATTTAACTAATTGTAAACTGGACGACGTACCCGCGTCAAACAAATTTTCCGAGCATCAAATTGTCATACATATTCATTGAGATCATAAAAGTCGGAATACATCAAATAAATACAGTAATCACAACACAATAAACACATTTACTGATAAGAATTATTCAATTTCTGTAAGGCAAGAGCATTATTAGGATGGGCACATGGATAAACACCAATTATGGAAACTGTCAAAACCACAGGGAATGATAAAAGATATTGCAGATATCGTAAGAGCAATGAATTCAACTTTTGCGACACTGGTTACATTATTAGATTATTATTGATAAACTGATTATTCACAGCATCCAGCCGATCTCAGATTCTCAACCAGCGACAAAGCCCGTTGGCTGAAACGCAGGGCATTCGTGCTGAGACCGTAGATGGTTTCAAGGACTTGGTAGATCGGCCGAAACAGGACTTTGTGGCTGATTCGGAAGACGTAGTGGACTTGGACCAGCTGCTTCAAGGCTGTAGCGAAGGTGGCTGTCAAGGGGAGGGTCACGTTGCCGACACAGACGCGGAATCCGACCTCATTCGCGAGAATCAGAGGGTCTTTGATGTCTTTGTGGACGCGGACGTCGACGACGGCATCGGCGATGGACATTGACTGGAAAGATTTGTTGTTTTAAACTGACGTGAAAAACAATCTGCCTTTCTGTACCAAAGTACAACGTCGAATCGTATCGGTACGGTGCCGGTACGATGTCACATCGTACCGGTACGACAGTCAAAACATGCAAAAACTGATAATATAAACTCACATGACATTCAACGATCATAGTCTTAACTTGACCCAATGACAACGCATTGTACTCCAGCAACGAAAATACCATCAAAAAGGCCTTGAAGTTCTGCCGATCCGGAACGTTACCGTACATCCGTTCCAACTGGGCATGCTTATTTGGTGAAACTGTATCGAAGTACTTTTCGATTCGAGGGGCCCATTCGGTGTTCCATTCATCCTCAAAGTCTACCGTATCTGATTGGAGTCGACTGGTGGCCATGTAGAAGTCTTGGTCGAGCTGGAATTAATAAACTGATGTTGTGACTTCGGTGTAAACAAAAACTTACAAGTGTTGCATTCTTAGCCAGCAACGGAAACTCTTTCACCACCTCGTCCACCGGCTCGACCCCTGGGGTCTTGTTCAACGCATTGATCAAGGTCTGGCGATAGGCATTCGTCTTTTTGTACAGGACAATCATCTCCGACGAGAAGGGGTCAACTTTTCCGGAGTTCATTTCATTCAGAAGTGCCGGCGGCCTCGGGCGTTCTGGAGGCGGTTCGACGGGTTTCATGGTGCAGGCACGCTTGGCCGGAGGGCAGCCATTCTCGCGCATGGCGATCTTACGGATGCGCTTTTTCTTGTTTTTGATGTAGCAATCGACGGTGCCGACAGTCTTGGAATTTGAAAATATTTCAAGGCGGAGTTTGCCGGGAAGTTGGGCCAGATAACGGCGACAGAATTCGCGACGGACGGGGGCGTTGCAACTGTCGAAACTAAAAGTTTGAAAGTTTAAAACTGAAATGATCCAGTGCTATTGTATGAACTCACTAATTGTCAAAAAGGTAGTCCCCCATAGCCAACGTAATGATCCGCTTGACTTGATCTTCGAAAAAGCTAACTTCGCCATTGGCATACTTCCGCAACTCAGCCAACGCATATTGGCCACGTTCGACTTGGGTCTGCAGGTGTTCAATGGCATTTGGCACGACCAGGGTCGACATATCCATGTCATTGGGTACGACTCTCGACGGTGTGACTTCTTCGGGGGCTGATGGCTCACTAGTGGTGCCATTGGGGTTGAAAAGGGCCGAATAGTTGTTCAAAAGGTCCTGATTGTTGAAAAACTCATTCAACTGATCGCCAAATTCGTCTTTCTGGGCTGAACTTCCGGAAGCCGGCGATCCTGAATTCGACTTCTCGACGATTTGGTCGGCTTTGGCATCGAAACAGTAATTGTCATTCAAAGTGATGTTGCCCTGAGGCGATGGATGCGAGCTCGAATCTCGGGATCGTTCGGGATTGGTCGAAGTCGATGGCAGATCGAATGCCGATGTGGGCTCTGATTTGACGATGACCTTCACTGGGGATATCAAATTCACAATGTTGCCATTGGTAGCCGCTGAAGTTTCTCCATTTGACTGCTTCTGAGGATTCTGCGACTTCTGAACGTAAAAAGCGACGCCATTTGGAGTCGATTCGGCTTTACAGTAGAAGCTATTGTGCAAAATACTGGAATGTGACGCAGTTCCATCGGCTTCGGCATATCTGAATTCGTATTTGTCCTTCGCCTTTACGAAGTGTGCTTCTGGATTTTCAACATCGACGAAATCTTCGAGGTCGCCATCAAAGGATCGGATGGATTTGCATGTGAAGTTCGGGGCGAGGCGCTGAAATGCAGGGTTGGAAAACTGTGTTGCCATTGGAAGGGCAAATTAGGATCTTACCGGCCAGAAGAATCGAACAATATCGCCGACAGGGATAGTGCCATCAGCAATATCGACCTTCCGCCGACACTCGTAGTCTTTGCCGTGGCATGAAATGTGAGTGATAACGAGGATGGACATGCGATGAGATCGGGTGGAGGTGGGTTGGAATGTGATTGAGAGATAAACTGCAAAAAAACAGTAATGTAAGGGAAAAATACACGGGTGGATGGGTCTCGAGGGGAAAGTTTTAAAACTGCTAGATCTGGGATCACTTTGAAACAATACTAACAGGGAAACATATCGGAATAAACTGCGGCAATAGAAACAAAATTTAAAAAGCGATATTGACAAATTTAGGAAAAACACATGTGACACAGTCTCGAAGGGAAAATGTTAAAAACTGTATGTACTGCGGTAATATCAAACAAAATCTGTATAACATCAACAAATAACCCCAAGCATTACCCCTGAACCGATCACGAACCCAATTCCGTGCGTCGGCACCTCTGCGACTCCTGGCAGCAGCTGGTCGCCCAACCCTCCTCCTTCCCCGACGAAGGCCACGGCGCGCCCTCTGCTCTCCCCCTCCCCGATCGATGGATAGGGGGGGAGCGGATTTGACGACTACGCTGACGGCAACCGGTCTAACCCCGCAACCTTCCTCGGGCACTGGGAGCTGGTCGAGAGCCCTCGTGCCCCGCCACCGGTCGTGTGTGTATGGGCGCTGCCGGCTGCATGCGGTGTGGTCGACGTCGTCGTCGTCGGAGACTTTTCTCCGAGAAACCCCCCACCAGGGGGTGCCTGTCCCCCTGCTTTCCGTTCCTCCGTTGCCTCAGGGCAGGAAGAGATGGAAAGGAGGGCGTTTTTTGATAAGTATAGGGCTGTCTGACGTCTGGGTGGGCCCGGTTGCCGCAATTGGCGGTTTCTTGAAAGGCTTTGTCTCGGCCAAGAGGAAGCGACGGCGAGGATCAGAATATTTATCACATGAATCACGTCTGGAGGGAAGGAAATTGAAAATTTGGACCGTTTAAAGCTGGGGAAACAGAATGGGTGCATGAGGCGAGGGACGGGTGACCGATATGTGCAAGGTTTCCGCGCAAAATGACCTCCCGGCGAACTCGAGCTCGGTTCGAGCGACCTCCTTAGAGCCCCTGGCGGTCCGTCGATGTCGGGTGGTCGTCGTGGTGGTAGTGTCGCAGCGGGGCAGAGGGAGGACAGGGGGGCGAAGTGGTGGTCGTGGGATGTTGGCGCATGCATGCATGTGTGACAGGAAGAGGCCTCCGGAGGGGGGTCCCCAAGGACGAAGTGGTGGTGGACATGGAGGTTTGAGAGGGTAGGCGAGTTGACATTGGAAGGCTGGAGGGGTAAACTGGCTAGCAAGGCGACCCAAAGGTACTCAATGGAGGCAGTTAGTTGGCAGTAGGGAAGTTCTAGGCAGCTAGAGGTATGAGTTAGTCGTCAAAACTGGTGGGAGGGTACCCTGCTAGTCCAGCCCAACACCCCCTTAGCCTTTCAACGCTCTCATCCACCCCCTGGCCAGCCACCCAGTCGTCTTTCACCAACTAGCCCCGAGCAGATGCGCTTCTTCGCCACTTTAGCCACCCCCTGTGCCCACCCCATAGCCGCCGCTGGTCGCCGTAGTGCCCAAGACGGCCCGGCACAACACGGCTCCCTCTACCCCGACCACACTTCCAAAAACACTCTCCCAACCAGCCATCCTTGTGCAAAGAAAACGCCTGCAGCCCCCCGACACCCCAGTCACTAGAGGTTAACGTCGTAGTCGTAGTCGTCGTCGTCGCCGTCGTCTCTACACTTTTTTTAACTCCCGTGGCCCCCTCAGGCAGGAGAGGAGGGGTGGTAGATGCTGTCGGGCCTCCGAGGAAAGAACACCGAACGACCCTGTCCTGCATCCATCCTTCTGTTTCGGCGGAATGGAAGAAAAAAGCGGGGAAGGAAGAAATAAAAACATTTCCGAATGAAGCAATCATTATGTGGTGGTTGGTGCCTACCTTTAAGCATGTTCAGATGGGAAATTTGGAAATAAAAAACTGAAATTTGCACGAAGAGTAGGCGATATAGCGTTGATAGGCATACTAAATTTGAAAAAAAAATGAAAAATAATCTATGATCTTTCAATCGATTTTGCTAATGGCCATCATCAAGGACTTCACAAGACCCTTGGATGCCGTATTTTTGAATGTTGATGTGAGCCCGAGAAACAAAAGCAATCTTGCAACTGAATTAAACTGCAAAACAGATGACAACCGCTGGGGTACTGTAACTCCCCTCGAAAAGGCATAATGTCTCTAAGCAAGCTGATAGTGCCGACTTTGGCAACTCATTTGAATTATCTTTTTTCAAGCATTTTTGAAAACTGCAATGATGATAGAAAGTTATAGCTGATAACCACCTTTATGGGCTCCTCACCTCATCTCGCCGCATCAGACCCCTGCAAATTTCAAACTAGACGTGTAAATTTATGGCCATGCTTATAATAATGTCATGGATGCGTGATTTGTATGAAGATGGTTTAAAAACTGTGGTTGCGGTCTAGTTGTTCAAACGGCAACAAAGTGGCTTATAACTAAACCGACTTCCCGATGTGCGACTGTTTGTCACCCGTTCCCCCTCACAAAGGTTGATTTTTGTGATGAGTCACACCTTTCAGTCTCGGGTAGTCCGCCTCCCCACACTTTCTTTTGTCTGTGTTCGAGCGGCTTACCACAGTTGAGTAAATCAAACTTGACTCCGGGCACTAATTTGTCATAAACTTATCTGAGTTTTGCTGATGGTTTTAATAAACTGTCCCTAACGGATACGGTATAAAGTACAGAGTCATAAATTTGCAGATTTTGAATGTTTTGAACAAAAACTGCAAGTTGTTTTGTCACTAAACTTACTAACACCCAAAATTCCAATCACCACTTTTTATAACCCTAATCCACTTCCGAAAAGCATCCCTCAAAAAGTGGGGTTGATCCAAGTCCACGGTTGCCGACCTTCCTGTCGGATCAAAACGTGTGACCGCAAGCTAATATAAACTAACAGCTGGTCGGTCCCGGCTTATCTCTGCGGATATCACATTCTTGACACGGGAGTGCTCGTTCACTTCTTCCAATCCAAAGCCCAATCCATGGCGACTACCCATCCACCATCCGCCTGATGGTGGCGGTCGGCGTGGGGTGTCTGTTGCACACGCGGACAAGAAAGGCAGGCGATCAATGGTGATGGAGCCGCAACCCCAGGGGCGATGGAGATGTCTTCCTTCCGTTCGTTTTGTCGGTAGTCACGGCGAATGGGTTGGTTTTAAGTAACGATTAGCGACGGAGCGCGCGAGGACTGTTTGAAGCGCGAAAAAACAAAGAGAAGTGAGGGCGAGAGCTTCGTGGATCGGGTGTCTGGGGAGATAGTTGATGGCTTTTTGGCTAATGTTTATGTTTGATGGGTGCCTTTGATGTTTTGTTTTTAGTTTGTTTCATTGGACTAAAGGTTGGAGCGTGTTTTACGTGGGTTTTATTGGTGAAAACTGACTTAAATCACTCTTGCACGCGTATTTTTAATGTTTTTCACATTTTTGACTGTTTTCATTACCGCGAATCTTCCAGAAACCCCCAAATCCAAAAAAACACTACCCATTTCACACCTCAATTGCGCGAAAGCGGCTGTACCCCAGCTGTAACGCCTTTCGCGCACCCACCACCCATCTCGAGCCAGCTTTAACCCATCCATTGTGCCATCGGTCTCAACCAACATGTTATTATTTATCTTTTTATTCCTTGTTTCATCGACATCCATCTGTATTGAAGCCATCCTGTGAGTTTAACCCCACTTTTTTACCCATTCTTAACCCAATTTCCAACTTCTAGCCCCCCCGAGCCCATTGTAGTCGTGCCATCTGCGATTCGCTGGGACGCCGACAATGACATCATCGTGACCCCGATCGCGACTGGCTCATATCCATTGGCATTGGAAGCAACTTTAATCGGCAAATCGGCGTCCAATTCGAAGCGAGTCACAGTTGCTAGCTACAACGTGCAACTGTATAATCAAAGCAGTTATCATTTTCAACTTTCTACCAAAAACAGAGATCGAGCTGATGATTATGAATTACTCGTGGATTTGCGTGGCCATGAAGAGTATCGATCGAATATTCTGTATGGGTTGCCGAATTTGTATTCCGCTAAAATTGAGACTGATAAGGGCTATTACAAGCCGGGTGAAGATGTGACTGTTCGAATCTTGCCATTGACAAGCAGTGGCGAGATTTTTACTGATACTTTGAAATTGTCTTTAATCAATGAATATGGATTCCAAGTATTGTCGACAAATGTCACCGCTAATGGGGGCTTCATTCGAAAAAAGTTAAAACTGCCGGAGTTCATCAAGAAACCGTGTACCTGGATGATCGTTGTTAAGCCTTATATTAACACTAATGTTGCTTGGTTGAAGTTTGAGAGGTTGATTAAGGTTGGGCATTACGGTAGGTTTATCGATTTTTTTTAAACTGGTCATCTCTTAGAATATCGTTTTGATTATTTCAGAAATGCCAAAAATCTTTATCGCGACCAAAACCGAAAGCATGCCCAACCCAGATCATGCCAACCTCACCATCGAAGCTCGCTACCCACATGGAAAACGCGTCAGTGGCTCCATCAAGATCAATTGTCACGGCCGGGATACTGTCATTGATCAAGGCGGGGTTGGTTTTGCTTTGCTTTCTTTCTTATTTTGATTTTTGGGGTTAATGCCCTCCGGCATTTTGTATTTCCTATTTCCCTTTTCCCAAAACCACAACTGTCATACGTAATTGACCTTTGCGTTGGTTGCAAAATGGAAAATGGAATTACGCGCGGTCATACACCTGTGCAGGATTTTATATTTAATCAAGACCACGAGTACATCGTGTTCGGATATTTACACGTGTTGCGTGTTACTGCGTAATTGAATTTTTGCTTACTTTTTGTTCTCTAGGTTTTGGAAACTGCCACCTGATGTATCATTTGACATATTTATTTTCATACAAGGCTTTGATTTACTCACCAACAACAACACAAACACAAAATATATACCCGTTAATTAATGAAGAGTCGATGGGAGTAGGGTTTTGATATAGAAATTTGTAAACTGAGAATAATAGTGATAAGCATTAACGCGGTTCATAGGCATACAAAATCGGATTCAACACACTGTTAAGCACGATGAGATCTTCCAAAAGATGTGCTCCCCTGTTTTCGAGCCATGTATGCATACCGGCATGGATGAACCTCAGCATGTTTACCATGTTGTACGGTAGCCACAGTATGAAATGGCAGGTCACAATGGCCAAGGACGTGATAAAAATTCGGCTTCGTAATTGGCGTCGCCACACGGGGGACCCGGATGGAGGCGTTCGAACGCCGAGGGGACGGAATTTGGGGCCGGCTGTTTCGGCATTGAGGCAACAGGCCCTGAAAATACTGTAATTGGTATGTTATTATTCGAAACTGAGTGGATTCTTTCGTACCTTGACGTTCCACAACAGACAACTTTTCGCTCGATTATCCGCTCACTGAATTCCTTTCCGGATAACAGACAGTCGCAATTGCGTTGGAATCGCTTCCAACAGCCACACCGGAACAGGCGGAAGCGCTTTGATTGGGGCTCATCTGGCGCGAGCACGGTGACGGATGTCGTGCCATTGTTGCCGCTTTTGACGCTTACTTTCGGACTGCTGTGGGTGGATTCGCCACGGGCACTCAGCATGGTCATCTCGGTGGCATTGCCGAGATAAGCGCTGTAGTAATCGGTCGGCAGGGTGTCGAAAGACGAGATAAGAAGACGGCCTTCTGAAGCGGTCTGGCATCGGGCTGGTGTGCGTCGGATGGAACTCGCAGAAGTTGAGGAGGAGATAGGATGGAGTGTGTAATGGAGTACTCGGACGACGATTAGGAGATAGGATCCGAGAAGCGTGAAAAATGGGATCCAAAAAACGACGGCTTCGTGACAGGCTTCATAGAAGACTTGGGTTGCGTGGATAAGTTCGTTGGATTGGTTGAGATGGGAGGCTATCTAGAATTTTTGGGATGTTTTAAACTGTTTCGAATTTGTCCAAGTACTGTAAATATCTTTTTAACCAGCGGCCTAG
>KB455168.1:61290-111633 GCA_000341325.1 Panagrellus redivivus | reverse complement strand
TGGTTCCCCCTTAAAGCCAAGTTGCTCTAACTAAGGGGTCTTGGCGGGTTGGCTCCCTTGGATCTAGTTCGCTCCAGGGGAATCAGAATCTCTTTGAAGCCAATTGGCTTCAACGGCGCTGAATTACGCTCTTGTGTGTCGGCCCGCGCTAGCAAGGGTGGCCGGTGTGTACGCACACGCCCGCACGTCTGGCTGTGTGGCGATTATGGAGAGTGCTGCCCATCCAAAAGTTTAAAGTAGACAACATACTGAAAAATAACAAGAAACGCAATTTTCAAAAAAGATCCAACTAAAATTTGCATAAAAATCGAATCCGACGTGGAAGCACCTACGAGAGAGATAGGTTTTTCTCGCGTCTGTCTGAACCCTTCCGAATGGCGCCTTCATTCCTGTTTTGAGGGCCCATCTCGTCGTCCGTTTTCCCATCATTGATTATGGCTTCGACAACTTCATCGACCGATACGGCAAGCGGGACAGCCGATCAGCAATCTGACGTCGATTCAAGTTTAGAGAACGTCGTTACAGAGTCAAACGCATCCACAAGTAAACCGAGCAATGTAAAAGTGAATGAATACGGTCATCAATGCGCGATTTGCGATGTTCCAAAGGGTCCTGGTGACGTGACTCAACTTCTACCGTGCATGCACATCTTTTGCACCGACTGTATCGCTGTATTTAAGCAATTTGGAGGTAAAGTGTGCCCACAGCTTCATTGCTACTCAAGCTTGCATCCAAATGAGGAACATCGGCTGAATCAGTGCGAGAATGATCTTTGTGCACATCGATTTGGACCGCCCAATGATTTGTTCAAGTTGACTGTTTGTAAGCATGAGATTTGGTGAGCTTTTGGGTTACTGTAGCTTTCAATGGACGGCATGTTTCAGTGGGAACTGTTTCGAAGAAGCCATCCACCGCGACCCACCACTCTGTCCAATCGCCGATTGTGCCGTCGTGCTTGAAGAGGACGAAAAAGACACCTGTGATATGTGTAAAACATTGACGGATGGCGATAAACTTCTATCAACGCTATGTTGCAACAGTATCGTCTGCCAGAACTGTTTCATCCAGGCATGGGAAAGGACGGATAAGCCAAGGACGACGACGGAAGTACGATGCCCGAAGGATGAATGCTTCGATAAGAAAAAGGGTGCCGGTGGATCCAGTAAAAACAAAGAAGGCAAAGCGAAAGGCACCGGCAAGAAGCAAGTCACGACGCCGGCACTGGCGAAATGTAAGGGTGCTCCAGATTGCGCACGCGTGGCATTGCGGAATTTCCCATCAGAACAGGAGTGCGAACATGACGTGTGTTTGCAATGTTTGGATCGGATGATTGCGGATTGCCAGGTTTCGGGTGAGTCTTTCACGCTCTAGCTTCGGATTCGTAAGCCGAATTCGTTGCGTTTTCTGATGTTGATGGCATTATGTGATTCCGAAATCGTAAAAAGAAAGTTTCAGACAGCATGCCAATGTGTCCCAACGACCGATGCCACCTTCCATATCGCTTTGAATCCGTCGCCGCTCTAAAAGCGCTACTCCCAGACAGGGCAAAGTATTTCGCTGGCCTGGCCCTCGAGCTGAATCAAGGTTACGAAGCGATCAAAGACGATACAGCGACGCCGATGCATACACCGACACAGGGCTTCAAATCGAAGGAGAAGCTTCTCATCGTGAAATGCAACGTTTCCGAGGACGAAGAAGGCCCTACATTGGTGTCATACATCAAAGAAGGGTCGCTGGGAGGATTCATTCGGGAACTTCGACGAGCTATGCGGATTATGGCCACTGATAAAGCAAGCCACATCCTTTTTTGACTAATTTTAAGTGCCGTTTTCCAGGTCTATGGCTATTTCGTCCGACGAGATGAAGGCGGCGACGAGCAACTGGTCGTGAATCAGACCACTCATATGAAGCCAATTTCGACCTACAAACTGGATTCAGAAACGCTTATTATCATTGACGTGACTGGTATTGTGATGGCGAAGACGAATCAAAAGGCATCGTGATTTTTGTGTTAATTATATTTATAAAAGTAAAAATAAACGAAGAAAATCAAAATTAAATAAGAATTACAGACAGTTTAATAACAAAGAACAAGAATTTGTACATTTAACATTTAGGCCAACTCCATGGAAGTGTACTTGTTGACGTTGAAAGGCAGCATCATGAATTGCTTAAGAACGTTGCCATAGATGGTGTCGGTCTTGAAGAACTGAAGCTTGGTGTCCTCCATGCGCTTGGGCGAGAAGTAGACTTCGCGGTACTTGTCGCAACGCAGGGTGACCATTCCATCGCGGTTCATGAACATAGTAGCGCCGAGCTTCTTGAAGTTCACGGTGACCATGACGCGGTTGTCGTAGACGATGTTGACGAGATTCCGGGCAGAGCTGAGCCAATCAGCGACCTTAGTCGGGAGCTGGTTGTAGTGCTTGTAGAAGCAGCCCTGGTTTCCGACGCCGACGAGGTCTTCGCCGCTGTAGAAGAGGGCGATGGCACTCTCGGGGATGGCCTTGATGAGGAAGTAGGTGCACTTAGCATCGACGATCTCGAGGGCTTGGCCATAAAGCTTGTCGCACTTGTAGGACGCTTCAAGGCCGAGGTTACGGATGTAGAATCCGAAGGGCGTGGTGCCTTCGGTTTCGGGCTGGATGGGGGCACGGTTGACGTAGTCCTCGACGGAGATGATGTCGATTGGGTCGTCCTTGGGGATGACAACGTTGCGCATGAACTCGTTGGCGAGACCGTATTCGTCGATGAAACCATCGGGGTTGGGGGTGTTGACTTCTTCTTCGACAGCGGTATGGACAGAGGCGGCATCATTGACGTCTTCTTCTTCGACAGCGGTATGGACAGAGACGGCATCATCAACATCTTCTTCCTCGATGGCAGTGTGAACAGAGACGGCATCATCATCCTTAGCGACTTCCGATTCATCAGGTTGGGCTTGGACAACATTTTCGGTCGTTCTCTTGGCCATCGCCGCAACCGTTTCGTTCATTTGCTGCTTCAACAACGTCGTGTGTTCTTGAATACGCTTCAACAGCTCCATATCAATTTGGACATTATCGTAGTTACGAAGGAACCGAGTCCCTTCAAGCTCACGCAACTGAACATGAGCCGGCTTAGGCTTAGTTTGGGGCTTTTCAGCCTCGACCTTCTCAGCCTCGACCTTCTCAGCCTGGACCTTCTCAGCCTGGACCTTCTCAGCCTGGACCTTCTCAGCCTCGACCTTCTCAGCCTGGACCTTCTCAGCCTCGACCCTCTCAGCCTGAGCCTCGTAGTACTCAAAAGCATATTCGGATTTGACCTCATCGGCTTCATCTTCAGATTCTTCAAATGAAACATCCGACATGTTGTCTTCTTCTTCGGTGAACTCAGCCTCGACAGTCGTGGAAGATTCGTTCACGCTTTGGTTAGCTTGTTGAAGGTTGTGCATGTGCTTGCGGACAAGGCGAGCGAATTGGCAGCCAACTTGCTCTTCCTTGGGTTCAGGTTCGACTTCGACTTCGGCTTCAACTTCAGGTTCAACCTCAGTCTCGACTTCTTCTTCATAGATTTTATCTTCAGGAAAACCTCCAATATATTCGACAACATCGTGGCCTTCACCCGCAGTGTAAATGTGTTCTCCAACTGCAGCTTCGACTTCTTCTTCATAGATTTCATCTTCAGAAGAATCTTCAGAAGAATCTTCAGAAGAATCTTCAGAATAATCTTCGACATATTCGACTACATCGTGGCCTTCACCCGGAGTGTAAATTTGTTCTTCATTTGCAGCTTCGGCTTCGTCTTCGTCTTCAGTCTCGAAAGCGGTATGAACCGACATGGCATCAACCTCGTCCATCTCAACAGCGAGCTTCCACTCATCAGTGATCACCCTCCAGGACAGTTCATCGCTGTTCCACATCTTCGGATCAGACTGGATGTACGGCGAATCGTAAAGTTGGCGCAGGCTCACAGTGGAACCGGCTTCGCAAGCTTGGAAGAAGTAATATTCCGGCTGAGTCAGATAAGTCTCATAAGGGTTGTTCTCCTTGTAGACGTCACTGAACATCTGAGCGAGCTCGACGAGACGTTGCTTGTACAACTCGAGGGTGGCACCGTTGATGAGAAGGTTGCACATGAATGTCTAGAATACCATTGTTTTAACTGTTTCAGATAATATAAACTTGAAAAAACTTACCAGTTTGAAATCTTCTCCATTCTCATCAACATTCACGAGAACACCAGCCTCATGCAGGGTGTCAAGGCCCCAACCGGCTTCACACATGTCCATAAAAAGGATCAACATTTGCTTCAAAGCTGAATGGACGCTATAGCGAATGCGAGTGATATCCTTATTCAGGCGCTTGGCGACGAAATTCTTGAGGGTGTACGCGTCCTTTGGGCTATCACTGATCGTAAAGTACAGCTTCATAGCCTTATCGACCAGGACGCCATTCAAGTTTGTGACGTTCTCGTGGTAGCACGTGTTTGCCATGACGAGGTTTTCATTGAAGCTGTCCGTGAGCTGGTGGATGGCCACAGTGTTGCGGGTATGGTGGGTACGGTCCACGCAAGCAATGACGGAACTGCCATCGTGAGCATCAAAGAGATGCTGGAAGGCGATGTAGCGCTTTTCGAAGATTTTCGACTTTGTGAAACCGGTCTTCGTGGCAACGTCGAAGAGGGACACGGCCTTCTTGGGGGCTTCGGGCTGGGCAGACATGGTTTTTGGAGGTTTTTGGGGGTGGTTGGATACTGTAATGAGAAAATTATTAGATGTTGTTCACAAAATTGAGTCAAGTTTACGCGAAACGTGCGTCAAATCGATAGGATTGAGCAAAGAATCGGGTAGAATCTCAACTCAAGCTAGAGGAAACGGGAAAAAAACGCGATTAATGAAGCTTGCGATCACTGAATACGGTAAAACAAAAAAGCGATGGTCAAAAAAGCACGCGACGACCGCTCGCAATGACCACCACGACAACAAATATCGACTAGAGCCGCGGAAGAAGAAATGACCGCGTGGCCGCCGATGGCTGTGTGGGTGGACTGCGCGCAGGTCTGTTAGCTATGGCACGGGACACAAGGCCGAGAAACTACGGGGCTGTTGGCAAGGCTGACTGAGAGGAGTAGGCCGATGATGGTAGACCTCTTTTTGCATACGATTACGAAGAAAGGCGTTCTTAGGACCATACATCGGACAGCTAACAGCTCAACCTCGCCAGAAACCTTCCTACAAACATTAATCTATCTATAAATGGGAGTAAAGAAGAAGAACAGCTTGCTTGTACTGAAGCTCCTTGACTAGACTGACTATCCTGGTGGTTGGGTGGCGCTTTTATGCGGATGCGGAAGAAGGCGTTCCAACGAGCGCAGCTTCGTCTACCCTCTGGGCCTTGAGCCAACTTGCCCACAGTACCACTAAACGGCCGGCATTCCGACCTTATTGTCGACGCAAACCTTGCAATAGGTGATGCAAAGTTGTAGCTTGTGCTGTGTGTAATGCCAATGACGAACAGATGGATCTGCCTACTTTGGGATACCATCGATGTCGCGCAGGCTACAGGCGTGGTTTATGTCCAAGTTTAGCTTTTGGAACAATGTTAGGACGGATTCATTAACCCAGATGAACAGAGGACGTTGCTTATGACCTGCGATCGATAGGTATGCAAGCTGTTATCTACGTAGGCCGCAAAAAACAAATTAGATTTTACCGAAGGAGTTTAGAAAATCAATACCGTTCATTTTGGCTAATAACGGTTGTACGAATGTGTAAAATTTTAAAATTTTTTGTAACAGTGATAAAACAAGGGAATCCGACATGAATAACAACGGACTAGAAGTTATCAATAGACAAACAAAAGAGAAAAGAAATTAATGAAAAAGAAAAAAACGATCACTTCTGAATTCTTAATCAGATACAGTATCAATGTTGTTGTTTTAGAAACCCATCAAAAAACGGAATAATTCTCATATCAAATAGTAAAAAAATTTTTCTCAAAATTTCATAATCATGGGTGCAGAAAAAAATTTACCGTTGACAAAAGTGTTACTGACGTTATATTCATTTATTGATCGTCATTCTAATTGTCATTGCTTTAACAAGCAGAAATCAAATTGTGTTTCACCAATAAAAAAAAATCGTAAAAGAAAAGGTTTATTTGCAACAAAAGCACCGACAACAAAACAAATCAAAAATGTACATAATATTCACATAATAAAAAGGATTAACACCGGGATATTTCTTGACGTTTGTCGGTAACCATCACCTAATGATCGCAAATATGGCAATCAACATTTTTTCGGAATTTCAACAAAGCCGTCCGGAATAATATCAACTTCATCATTTTCCATATTGACGGGCCCAAAGACGCGTTCAGAACCCACTTCGTCGGCGTTGCTGTGTTCAAACGGATTGTCATAGAACTCGGATTTAGAAGGTGAACGCATTTCGACGTCTTTGTGTTCATCGTCATGTTCACTGGCAAAATTGGTGGAAACGGCGTCATCGACGGTTTCGTCATCAACAGACAAATGCTCCATGTGAGAAGACAGTTGTGAATCGATAGAATCGTTTGCGTCAGCTTTTCCGTCAGTTTCTACTTTGCTAACATCGTTACAACAGGATCTTTCACACTCCTTGTAGGGGCCACTTCCGTTGTCATCCAAGTCGCTCTGAATGTACGGCAATAGCCAGAGTTCCCCGAGCGTCGTCGGTGACTTCCAACAGCAACCGTGAAAGAATTCATATTCCATTGGAGTCATAGTTGTGAATTTCGGATTAACGTTGTAATAGAGGTTGCTGAACATTGTAGCGACTGTAAGGAGATTTATTTTGAAGTATTTCAGTTCAGCGACACCGGATTCCAGAAGATTGCATACAAATTTCTGAAAAAAAAAGTTTTTAAAATCATACTACGGTAACTTTTTGAACAACTTACGAGTTGGAATTGCTGGGGTTTTTTCTCGTTGACTTCCAAAAGGACACTTTTTGCTGGAATATGCGAAATACTGCATTCCGTTTCCACCATGCTCATGAACAAGAGCAGCATCTGACGCATAGCTAAACGGACGGCTTTGCGAATGGCAGAGATGTCGTTGTCGAGCTGGTTTCCGACATATTCGTCGATTGTGATGGCGTTCTGGGGGATTTCACTGACCGTGAAATACAGTTTCGCTTCATCGTCACAGACGACGTCGAGCAAGTTAGCGATGCACGGCTCGTAGAAGCCATCTTCAACGACTGAATCGCGATCGAAGGGTTGTGGCATTTGGTGGATTCCGACGGTGACCGGTTTACGTCGTTCCAAGTCATAGCAATTTAAGACCGAGACTGACGTGAAATCGAAAAGGTGCTCATATGGCACAAAACGATTCGTAAAAACCGTGGATTCATTGTGTCCAGTATGGTTGGCACAACCTTCGATGATGGACATGGCAGATCTGAGGATATAGATAGAAGCGTTGAAGAAGGCAAAGTTCAGCAAATACTAATATAATAAATATCGACAGCAAGAAGAACAAGTAACCGTGTTATCCGACGATTATGATGGGAACTGGCGGACCTCGATTCTATGTCGACGAAAAGCCATCGTATTCAACGTGCCCTCCGGGCTTTGGTTACTGTCCCGCATTACCACAGTACCACACCACACCGACGCCCATATTACCGCCGGGGGCGGTTCTTTGCGAGGGTCATCGCTAATCGGTGCATTGCCTGCGATGTGTGTCATGCCAACGACGAACATCATGACTGTTCTCGAGTTAGCATGCAGAGGTCGATGCCGCGCGGGAAGGGCAGTTTTGGCTTTTATGTTTTGCTACATCGACCATTTTTTCTTCGGACATGGCTAACTAACGCATAAATGACTTTTTGTAATACAACTTTCAAGAACTAAAAACTTAAATTCGCGAACCATGAATTAGAATTTTAGTTTAATTGTGTGCCATTTTGGTGGAAATGTTGAAATGATTGAATTCATTATTGTTTCAGGTTTCCTCGACTTGTCCCTTTTGCCATTATGTTTCGTGACATTATCAACAAGTTTTTGAACGCCGTCAATCCAAGAAACTGTTTTGGCGGCGGCTTATATGCAGATATTTTCGAGGATCAAACGGTGCGAAGGGATAGATTTAGCGAAGAAGATACGCCGCAGGTCACAAAACCCGAAGAGGCCACGACTTCCGTCGAAAGTTGGAATAACGCCTTTGAATCCGCCGGCAGCAGTGATGTCGAAGAGCTTATCGACAATGTTGAAGTCAATTTTGATGGACGTAACGAACTAGTTGGCATTGAAAATTTATCTGCACAGGCTGAATCTTCAATGGTCGACTCACTTGTTGCTTCTGATTCCATTGATGCCGACCTAGCTGAAGGTTCTACTCCGGTTGAAACCAACCCAGAAACCTCAGATAACTTGGACACACTGTCCATTCACACTGCCGTCGAACTTGAAGGCACTCCTGAAACTGCTAATACCGATTCTGCTAACCAACAAAGTCCTCCGAAGCGAAAGCACTGTTTCGGCTTCACACTTCAAAACATTGCATCGTTCTATATGGGCCTTTACTACAGCGGAGACTATGTAATGAATAGTCGGCACAGGACGAAAACTATTTTCGAAGATTCGACCACTCCCGGAAGCAGAATTCAAATGAATTTTGACAAAGCGCAACTCATCAGTGTTCAGCACGGCGACAAGGTGTACTATCGATTCGAAGAACTGCCAAGTCGGGTTGCGGATTTATTAGTTAGTGCTCGTGTAATTAGCCAACGTATTGGCAGTTAATGATGGAACGTTGTGAATGTCCTTTTTGGATTTTGAATAAATTATTGGTTTTTACGATGAACTTTGGCGTGCAACATGAAAAAAGACAAAAAAATAGTTTCGATCTTTAATTTGATTTGAAAAAGTTTAACAGAAGAAACGAAAAGTGCATTGCATCAAATAAAGGGTTTGAAATTTGAAAAACTGATCACGTTGGTGGTCTTGGCACGAAAACAAGAACTCTCGCACACTTGCACACAGTTCACTTTTCCGTTTTCGACAAACTTCATAAAAGTCGTTCTTCTGTTCATCCATGGCTCTCAACCCAGTTGCCGCTGCCACCGCCGAGTTCTTTGACGACCATCGCGACTACCGGAAGGGAAAAGTCGTCGAGAAGTTCGTCCCGACCTTCCCCACCGGCGATGCGCTTTTCGTCGAGGCCTCGCTCAAGCCCGGCGAAAACTTCGAGTCCGAGATCCGCAACAATGTCTGTATCGAGTGTGTGGATTCGGAGGATCAGCATCGGCAGTTTCGAACCATCGAGTGAGTCCATTTCCATGCTTCAAGGTGATTCTACGGCGATGCTTTCAGTGAATTCCCGGCCGACACCCTGGACCCCCAACTCATGAAGAACCTGGCCCGTCTCGGCATCGAGTCGCCTCTCCCGACACAACGCTTTCTCGTCCCATTCCTCCTCGATGACCACAAAGTCGATCTGCTCGCCATGGCCCCGACAGGTTTCGGCAAAACCCTCGGAATCGTGTTGCCACTGGTCCAGAAGTGCCTCGATTTGAAACGTAAAGCAGATCCCCACCGCCAACCGAACGCCCCCTTCGCCGTTCTCGTCTGCGCCAGTCGCAATCTCGCCCATCAGCTCACCACCGATGTCATGCGTATTGCCGATGGCACTGGGCTGAAGGTATGCTGTGCCTATGGGGAGTACTATCGGATCCACAATGAAGCCGAAGTCCGGAAGGGGCTCGACTTTGTGGTTGCTACTGTCGGTCGGTTGGTCGATTTCATCAGTTGCGACATTATCCCGCTGACACATGCCTACTATTTGGCCGTGGATGAGGCTGATAAGCTGATTGAGGACGACTTGTTTGGCAGTTTTTTGAAGGTTTTTAAACTCAAAGCGGTGGGTTTTGCCTTTTTTAATCGCAATTTATAAAAAAATAGGTTAAATTTTTGAAATTTTATAAAAATTTTGGTCAATCTTCTTAAGGTTAATTAAAATTTTGCCATAATTTTTGATATTTCGAATAAATTTTGCCAAAATTATAAAACGTTTTCAGCGCAGCGACTATACGACCACCCTGTTCAGTGCCACCTTCAACCCCGCCGTTCTGGCTCGAGTCGATGAAATTCTGAATCCTGGCTACATTCAGACGGCTATTATTGCTTCGCCATTGCGTGAGGGCATTGATCACGACTTTTTAAAGGTATATTTTGTATATATTTTTCTACCGTAACCTCAACATCAATCTTCAGATCCCCCTGAACCAACGCCTCGAAGACGTCCTTCGTCGCCTCATTGGCCACCCGCCTGAACCCATCCTCTCCGAAGACATCAACTATGACCGGTCCGATTTCGTCCACCCGGTACAGTACCACACCCCCAGGACCATCATCTTCTGCAACACCCATCGCACCGCCGAAGTCGTCGCCCTCTATTTGGTCATGCATGGGGTGAGGTGCCAAAGTGTCAATGCGTAAGTTTCATCCCATCTTTGAACCCTATTTTTGCATGAATCCATCTCTCCTTCCACTTACAGAGCCCGAACCCAAGGCCAACGCAATGAAGCCTGTCTCGCTTTCGCTGAGAAAGAATTCAACGTGATTACGGCCACTGATGTCGTTTCCCGCGGGCTCAACTTTCCCGACGTCCAATTCGTCATCAACTACGACTGTCCCCCATCGATGGAAGTCTACGTCCACCGTGTCGGTCGAGCTGGCCGTCTGGGTGGTACCGCGAAGGCTTTGACGTACATGGTGCCGACGAATCTGGACGACATCAAGCTGGCAGCGTTGTTGGTGCCGGAATTGACGAAGCTGGACATGCCTGTGCCGGATTGGATGCTCACGATGACGACGATGGTCCAGTTTGGAGGGACTGCAGGTGGGATTCGGATGGGATAGACTTGAATTTGAGTTAAGTTTGTTGTTTATTGTTTCAAAGTTTATTTAAAGTTCGTTAAATCACAAAAGTCGAGATCACAGATGACAAAAAGTTAGTTCGTTAGTGGGGTACTGTACAAAATTGGGTTAACGTTAGTCATTGAATGTGATTTGGGGCGTTAAAAGTGTACAAAAAGGGGTTGAGTTAGTCTTCAGATTGCATTAGGATCTTTAGAAGTTCACAAAAAAGCGATAAGTTAGTCTTTAAATGCACAAAAAGGGCATAAATTAGTCATTGAATTGAAGCCCCATGGCCGGAGCACGTGTTCTCCGAGTCTTCGCCGGTATTGCAACGCCAGTGCCCTTCCGTCTGGCATTCTGTATCTCCAGCGCTGCCACTTGCCTTTCCGTTTCAATGTCCATCAGCTTCTTTGAAACCTGCGACATCTGCGCAATAGAAGTCTCCAGCAATTGCGCGATTCTGTCCGTCGTCGTTGCCAGATCGGCCTTCTGCAGAGTGACGCCATTTCGGATGTACTTTATCTCGACTGTTTCGGCATTCTCATCCGGATCCAAAATGACTGTGAAGCCGCGTTTGTCGAAGATCATCCTGCAAACAACCACCTTCCAAATGTTCAAAAAAGCTGTCAACCAACCTCCATCGTGCCGGCAGCAAGCTCTCAGCGACCCCAGTTAGCGTCATTCTCTCCGTCGTGTTCAACGTGGTTTCATAGAGACGTGTTTTTCCATCGGTGATTCCGAGCCTATCCTCCGCTGTCAGCCAGAAAACGCACCATTTGGCGCCGTTGATGAGTTGTTGGTAGGCTGTTAGTGCCAATGGGGGTGAGATGATGTTAGTTGCCATCGCCGCCGCTGCCGGACTGAACAAAACTCAACTTTAACGCTTTAAAACTACTCGAAATAGATATCAAGCAGGGATAATCCCCGTCAAAACCTCCTCCAAAGACCACCGTAATCCAAACTATTTATACCATTGAAAAACAGGAAAACCCGCGAAAAATCTATCTCAAATTGTTCAAAAATGCAAAATTATTACAAACTACTATTCACAGATCATTCAAATTGTATTCCAAATCCTAAGTAGCAGCCACCGCTTCCATTTGTTGCTTCAATTCGGCCATGTGTTCGGGGTGGTTCAACAGGTACCAATCATGGACGTACATCAGGATGGCCATGGGCTGGCCCAGGATGATCGACAACCAAACAATGACATTCCCGGCTCGTCCGCCTCGGATCACCTTATCAGTGAGCATGCTGAGAGGGACTTGAGCCAACATAGCCCAGAAGGCCCAGAGACGGAACATGTGGAGCGGGACACTGACGAGATATTCGTGGAAGACCGCGGAGATCAGGAAGACGGCGATGGCACTGTGCTGGCGGTTGTAGCCGTTCTTGACCATGGGCTTGTAGACGTGGCGGACACACCAACGGTGGACAGGGATGTTCCAGGTTTGCCAGAAGTAGGAGATGGTCTCGGCGTTCCAGAAGTCACGGTAGAATTCGCGGTCAGCGAAACGGAGGACTTCGGCGAGGAGGTTCAGGAAGCTGAAATGCGACCGAAATTAGTTTTAAAACAGAATTTAGGTCGAAATTGGCCGTTTTGGGGTACTGTATCGACCTACAGTATACCAATTAGGCATACTGTAAGTCTATAAAGTGGTCCAAATAACGCTTTTTTGTAGAAATTTGTTAAATTCTTATCGAAATTTGCCGTTTTGGGATACTTTTTTGAGCTACCGTATACCAATTGGGGATACTGTAAATCAAAAAGTGGCCGAAATGGCCATTATTTTGAAAGAACCATCTCACCTATGGAAGATAGTGTAGAAAAACAGCAGCCAAATGACATGATTCGGCACAGCCAGCTTCAAAACGCGCTCCACGCATCGGAACAGATCCATCTCAGAAAACGTGTACAAGCTGTTCCGAACGAGCGGAACCACCCATTGCTGGCTCAGCGCGACGCAGACAAACGAGAAGCAGGCCAATTCGACGACACGCTTGACGATGAACGTCTTCCTACGCTTCGGGGTTCGAGGGAAGCGAAGTTCATAGCACAGGGTCGGGGCAAGCATGAAGTAATAGAATTCGAAGAAATTCAAGTTTCCAGGATACAGCGAAGACGCATTGGGGGAATTGTTGTCCCGGGCATCACGGCACCAATAGTTGACATGAACGAAGGAAACGAGCTTCAAGGCTTCGATGACGATGAGAGCCAGGGCGGGCGTGCTGAACATGGGGTTGCCTTTGAGCCACAGGGTCACCAGGACGGGCAGAATCAGATGCAGGGAGATGAGGACGGTGTACCAGACGGCGGCGATGCGGTTGGAGAACCATTTTCGGGCTGGAGGATAGATAAATTGGGGTTAAATGGCTTAAAATGAAGGGTGAAACATACCAAAGGCCTTCTCCGACAACAAAACCAAGACGCAAGTCACCTGGGACAGCAAAACCATGGTCAAATTTGGCCACTTCCAAACATCCCTCGAGAAAATGCTGATCCAAGTCGCCGGGGATATGAGAATGCCGTATTTGATGAGGTTTTCGAGGGCGACACGACCGTTGGAGACTATCTGGAAGCACAAATTGCAATACGAACACTGCCAAGTGAAAAATATATATAAAAAGTCTATTTGAAGACTCACCAACAACATCATCGCCAAGTTGAAGAAGCCCCGATAATCCGTGAACCCGCTACTGCCACTGAATAGACTGTCCTGGGCGGCATGGACGGGCTGATCCACGGGACTACTCGGCTTCGATGTTGATGAGAAGGAGTTTTGGCTGGGCTTCTTCGGGATGACATCGCTCGAGGAAGTCGATGGCGAACGGCGTTTACGCAACTCTGAGGACCGCATTGCTGCTGGCGCCTGTTGGAAAAGTTAGAATCGATGAGTTGTGATAGGGTGTAAACAAACAAGGAGCAAAAAAAGGTGACTGATAGGGCAAAGGTTGGAAATGGGTGTTTTTGGAAGGGAGCCTATGGCGGTGATCACCGGGTTATCACGATAAACACGCACTGGATGGTTAGGGTCGGAGCACGTGTTGATGGCGGCCGATGGCGGTCGACCCCGAGGGTTTGTGCTACACTACTAAACATGTGGCTCGGAGTGGAAATGCGGCTGGACGGAAAGGAATATATAACGTTGACTCGCAACTTGCAGGAATTTAGGTACAAAGTCAATGCATTCAATGGCTCATTCTCGCGCCATCACGCAATCAAATTCCAAAATCATCGGCTGGGTGTAAACATGTCCCACCGGAAAGCGTGTCCCAAAGCGCGGGCTTTTGAAAAAACGCCGACACACGCACGAACCAGATGCTTTGGTGCGTACACAGCGCCGACACACGACTTGACAGGATACGCACCGCGGTATCTGGGTCGTGCGTTTTCAAAAAGCCCGCGTTTTGGGACACGCTTTCCGGTGGGACATGTTTACACCCAGCCAAATCATCTCCGGACACCCGCCCGCACACAACGCTATTCCATACCAATGTGCGTTCAATCACCTCACTTTCCTTCCCCCTCCGCGCCACCAATCAGCCAATGATTAACCCACCTCATAATCTAAACTTCATTGCCGCTGGCGATGCACTTCCTTATCACGACCAATTTCCATCCATAGCAATTCAAATACCAACCATCCACCTTATCAATGACCCCCAATCCCGCCAAAACCAACTTTGCATGAAAAACGTTTAATACAAAACCAAAAGAAACCACAAAACATACAAGGCTCAAATAGGAAGATCTTTTAAGTGTTTTTGACAAAAAACAAAACTGTAAAAGTTAGAAGTGCAAAAGTTGAAGTCAAATAGCCGTAAAAAGAATCGAAGAAAACCTCGGCCGTCACTTCTTACATGTACTGTTCGGTCCATTCATGCAAACAGGCCGCAGCGTTCTTGCCGTGTTGCGCCGAAACACCGACTTCTTCTTTCAGCCAGTCAATGAAAATTTCTTGATCCTTCTTCAATAGCAGGAATTGGCCGAGGAGTACGTAGGCCTTGTCGTAGCCCTGAAAGCGAATAGAATTACGAAATAGAAGACGTAAACGGTTTCGAAATATATAAAAACGACGCGTATCTAAAATGGTTCAAAAAACCAACCTTTTCCGCGAGCTTCTTGCCGTAGGTCTCGCCGATGCCAGCAATGGCGGTTACCTCCTTATCGCCCATGGGCTCGCCGATGAATTCGCGGTGCTTGACGGAGGTCGACATGGTTTTGATGGGTTTTGGATTGGCAGCGCTGAAACGTGATAAAATGAGGTTTCAGTTGAAATTTAAAGACACGAAATAGCATGGCGCGACAATGTTGACATTGGGGGTTGCAATAGAATGCATGGGGAAGGAGTCGGATGGCTTTTTGTATGCTTTTTGAAGAAAGTTGTGCAAGCGCGCTTACGAAAAAGACGCGGCAAAATGGGGTGCTCCGCCTATCTGATTCATCCTTTTGTTGGGGGTCTCGCTCCGGGAAAGCAAGCCGTCTCGAAAAACGGAAAAACGCACTCAGCTTCTTTCCCATTAGAAAGTGGCGCGACAGAGGAACGCTCATCAGCACACCTCAAGCCAGTCGTCAGCCAACGAACCAAGCAAGTTGTAAGGGTCAGTGCTCCCATAACGAAAACGAGCACCTTTCCAAAAATAAATCAGCTTGAAGCGAGCCGATGATTGCCCCTGGCTATCTGCTTCGATCCATCCGAACCACCTTCACAATGGTCTCCAAAATCGCCTCAGACTCTCGAAAACTTTTACTGCCGCCGGATGATGTGAGAGGGATGACAGAGCTAGACAGGGAAAAGTTCAGGTTAGCATTTTCAAACTTTTTCAAAAAATCGCTAAAACTCTTATATATTCCAGATCAACCATCCAGTTCCCCTCAATCCAAATCTCCAAAAAGCTCATCGGACGAGTTGTCGGCAGTCCTGGCATTAAAAACTACACTATCGATAAGCTGAGCGCGATAAAGGTAAATTTCAACCAGTTTTTATATATAAAAATCCTAAAATATCGCTTTCAGCCGATCTCCGATGGCCCCACACCCGAAACCAAAGTTATTCTGTTCGATCCAGCAGCTTTAACTCCAGAAATTCGATTTAGTATTCTCGATGGGCTTGAAAAAGTGACCAGTGAGAAGTTTGAATTCGGCACGACTGATATCCAGCTGACTTACGATCATTGGGACATCAAAAGAGCGATAAAAGCGATCCTACCTGATGGGTTGGAATTCCACGGGTACAGCCAAGTCGGGCATATTGCTCATTTGAATCTACGGGAAGAGATGCTGCCGTTTAAGAAGATTATTGGACAGCTTTTGGTTGATAAGGTTTCCTGGGTCAAGTGAGTCTATTTTACTCTTTAAAAAGTTGTAGTATCGAAGTTTCAGAACCGTGGTCAACAAAACAGACAGCATCGCCACCGAATTCCGCTCATTTGACATGGAACTCCTCGCCGGTGAACCCATTTACGAGACCCAAATGGTCGAACAGGGCGTAACTTACAAGCTGGACTTCCGAAAAGTCTTCTGGAACAGCCGTCTCGGAACCGAACACGCGAGGATCGTCAAGAAATTGGACAAGAACTCTGTCGTTTTTGACATTTTTGCCGGTGTTGGCCCATTCGCGATTCCAGCCGTCAAAAAGGGCGTGAAAGCTGTCTTTGCGAATGATAAGAATCCCAATTCGACGCACTACATGGCAGAGAATGTCAAGCTAAACCATTTGAGTCTGGCTCCGATCAAGATCTACACATTGGATGCGACTGATTTCATCAGGGATGTCATTGGACCGAACATTTTGACTTCACATTCTGAAGCCACTCCAGAAGAGCAGCTAACCTTCCACAGCATCATGAACCTCCCTGCGATTGCTGTCGACTTTCTCCACGACTTTCGAGGCCTACTCCACGGAAGTGGGGCCAATTTTGAAGAGCTAAAGCGGCACCAATTCATCGTTCATTGCCACATGTTCGTCAAAGCGAAGGAAGACGTCAAACAAGAATGGTATGCCGTCGAAGCAGAGCGAATCGTTCACAGTAAGCTCAAGTTGTGGCATGTCAAATTCGATGAGGTTCACAATGTCCGGAAAGTTGCGGGTCGGAAAGAGATGTACTGTGTCTCGGTGACGCTGCCGTGGGAGTATCTTTTCGAAAAAGTGCCAAATGGTATCTGATTTTTTGTACTTTTGTTGAGTTTTTGTTTGTAATAAAGTTTTTGATGTTTAATTTTGCGAATTTGATTTGACAAACGGATTTCCGAATTGAATTATTTGAAGTTTCTTGGTGGAAGTCAAATTTTAAGGGTGAAACTTCAGAAATTGTCGATGTTGACGACCATAATTCGTCGACATGGCGGGTCAGCTGCATCGTTGGAGGCTAGAAGAGCGTTTTCCATCTTTCCGAAGATTCCGTTGATCAAGTTTTTTGGTATTCGACGGTTTATTGCCCAGAAAACTGTTAATAAGTGAGTTTTTTCACATTTTTTCTTTGTTTTTGATGGCTTTTTGCACGTTTTGGATTACTGTATGTCAAAAAATGGGTTTCAGATTCAAACCCGAACGCGTGGCCATCCTGGGCCCCGATCTCGCCTGTCTCGAATGGCTCATGGAAGCCGGTGCCACCAGTGTCAAGATGTCCGACGGCACAGAGCTCACCAGAATATCGCAAATGCGGGCCTACATCGCCTCCCAAGGTTTCGACCTCAAAAAGCTGCCTGCCATCCCTCCAGAATCGCTCCCGCCCCCGCTTAATCCGAAGATTCTCGCTTCGGAATCGCTATTCGCAGAAAGATGGGCCCATGCCCCGAAAGTCCACATTGAAGAAGTCGACGGTAGTGATTCGGCCATCACCGATGAAGGCTTCCAATACTTTACCGAATGCAGAGGCCTCAAAGTGATGAAACTCAACCATTGCGACTACTTTACCGACCATGCATTCCGGCAATTAGCCCTCGGGCGCCCAGCGCTAACGTTGAGGAATTTTGTAGGTTAAACTCTCACCCGTTTTGTAGTCTGTGGCACCTTTTAAGTTGTACTTTACAGGAAGTTTGCCTTAACCCGTCCATTTCCGACAGCATGGTCTACTGGATTATCAAGCTGAAAGCCCTGCGCCGACTACACTTTTACTTCCTGCCCTACGTGGCCAACCGGGCCGCTGTCCTACGGCAATTGAAGATGAGTCTGCCAAAGTGTGCTGTCACCTTTCCGGAGACGAATAAGCTCGGATACGGTTACGATGGTTAGGTTGTTGTTTTTATGTTTTATTTTTTACTTTACAAATGGAACAGAAAATAGATAGAAATATAGTTTAATTGTACCTATTAAAGGGCAATGATCATGAGCAAGGAGGACAACATGAAAAGTGGTCATTGATTCAATGCTTAATGTTAGGAAATTCGTCTAGGATAGGATAGTCATATTAGGTATTACGGTGGAGCGCGAGGTGTGTTGAAGCTTGATAGGAGTCATGAAGTTGATTTGATCAAAACGCAAAAAGACTGCCGACAATGATCGAGACAACGCCAAAAACGCCGATCGAAGTACTGTAGGCCGAGTTGCAGGTATCACCGATGCAGCAGCAAGTGGTTGTGCCTGGTGTGCCAGTCGTATTGACGCATTGTCCGGCAGGGTAAGCGCCACTACAGGACGTGTAATCACAGGCACGGGTCGCCGTGTTGTATTGCCAGTTGACCTGTTTGACACAGCCGGTGGCATTCATGTAATTGGCCATTTGGCAATCAGTGGGAGCAGCGAGCTGGGAAAGGTTAGCGTTCGCTACTGATTGGCCTTGATAACATCTGAGCCCGATGATGGAGGGGGTCATCATTAGGATGACGGCGGCGAAGATTGTTAGCGTGAGGAAGTTGGGGGACATGGCTGGGCTGTAGTTGGGTTGACGTAATAATGCTGAAATGAGGTCATTATTACGGTATAATGACACGAAAGGGCACAATAGAGCGTCAAAGCACGCCAAAAACACCATCTTTTTTCAAGCTAAGGTCTTAGCGACCTTCAGAATGCGGCCTCATGTGAACTACTGCTCAACATTCGGAAGCCAGACTCATGCTGGCCCGAATCGTTGTCAGTAACTCAATTTTCCCGCCGAAGAGAACCAAAACCACATGACAAGGGTCCCCTCTGCTCGCGCGACTGAGTGAAGCGAAGCCATACCTGAACCTGCTCATTTCCCGTCTTCACATTGCCTCAAGCTATAGCCATAGACCCCTCTTTCACAGGCTGCTTGCCACCAGCGACGACGACACGTGTAATCAGTGAAAACCGAAAAGTGCCGTCGTCGTCGCAACCCTTGAAGACAGCCACGACAAAACTTCCAAGGTTGAGCTAGTATGTAGTTCAAATAGGCCCTCTACAGCACTCCTTACTTAATTTAGCCCATATTCATGGGAACACATAAGCCAACTTTTGCTGATTTGGTTACTTTTCACTTCGGCATTGCCATGACCAGGGTCGTGAGAAAGCGGCACACATTTTGAGTAATCATCAAAAAAGGCTGAATTCGAACTTGTGGCCAGAGGAAAAAGCTAGCTTAATCAGACTTTGTCATCGTACAACTATAGTTTTTGCCTCTACGATGACAACGAACATCCGCACCAAATATCAGAAGTACTTTTCGCCACTTCCTGGCAACAAAAACCGTAATAAAGTGCACCATTACCCAAAAAAAGATTAACCTTGACCCTTGAGGATTGAAATGTGATATCTTTGGCACATGTCCAAAGCCAAAGACCGACATGAGGAAATAGTAATAGCACGTTTCAGTGAGTAACATGAGGTAAATTGTTTTTATTAGAGTTTTCTGATGAAACACGCTCCACTGACTACGGTAATAAAGATGAAATGTCAGTTGTAACGTTAAAAGGGAACGCCAATTGACATGAGGGTATCAATTAGGCTAAAAAGGGCATGCATTCGAAGTAATGAAAAGGGTATGAAACATAAATTATTTGTTGCGTGTTCTGTGAAAATGATTTGACTTAACAGACAGAGTGACAAAGACACAAAAAGAACGATTTAGAAAAATAGTGACGGCATTTAGATTTGAAAAGTAAGTTTTTCGGGGTTTATTTTGGTCTTTGAACATGCCCCAATGAAACCTTAAAAGCCCACATGTTTAAATGAGTTTTTTATGAAGGTAAGTTTCGTAATCAAGGCTAAGATATAGTTTTTTGATCGAAACTGGGTGGTTTATATGGCTTCTATCTCAAAAGGTGGTCGAGACGTGCGGATGTTGGCAATTATAAGCTTTTAGAGGGTGGAAATTGAGTAATTTTAATACATTGGTGACACATGTCGAAAATAAGACAATGAAATCTGTATAAAACGGTCAATTACAAGCAAAAGATAACAATGATAGACAGCTTTCACCATCATGATTTAACAAAAAATAGCCTTCTAGCTTGTTTTGAAAGCCATTCAAGTTTGGTCGAGCAATGGGAGACGCCGATGCCCTAAGGGCATGGACAATCTGACTGAATTTGGTTTGGTCGGCGGCGGCGGCGGCGGACTTCGACGAACGGGGAGGACAATTATTATGTCGCGGGCAACAGTGGCCGATTGCCCGCATGACTGGATTCGCCGAAGGCGGCCCTGTGAAGGTGAAGCTCAAGGTGGACGAACATGTCTGCATTTGAAGGGTTGAAATTCCGGAAGCTAATGTTAACTGACTTCGTGAAATGTGGTTAAAATAAGGCACAAAAAGGTGATTGGCAGCTGTTTGTTACCATCTATGGGTTGGGCATGCTTGAAACAGATTGACAATGTTGTAAAATTGGACATTTGTCAGGTATAAGGCCAAACTACATTAAATTGAATACATGTGTGTTTTATATTGATAATCAAATGTATATTCGGTTTTCTGTTTAGCATCTTGCAATGTTTATGCATTCGTTTCAAACCAGCTGTACTAATCGACAAAATTTCGTCATTTTCGATGTAAAACCTGCAAAACACACGCATTCATCTATGTTTATGCCATTGTTCGGCAATCATAACAATAAACACAACAATGAATCACTCAAAAACCAAAAAAAACATATCCATTACTTCGACCTAGCCCCCTACAAAGCGAACTTTGACCTTCTGAATTCTATTTTTAACAGCTCAAAGCTCGAACCTTGTTGCCATATCTTGTTACACATGCATACTTAGTTCCTTTTTATCCACCAATCATTTCATTTTTTATGGACAAGTGACTAGTATGACTTATTATCCAATACCAAGCCCCGCCCATAACCACCGTCTGTCGACTCGCCACAACATTGCACCATTTACCCTTCTAAAAGGCCAAAAGCGCAGTTTAAAGTACATTATAACCAGCCACATAGCCATGGATGGTGATTTTAGCATAGCAATGCGCAAGTAGCAGAGCAGCATTGCAAAAGACAAGGCCCAGGACAACCGTTAACGTTTAGTGCCGGTCGTTACCATGACAACTTCCTCAACAAGCATGGCCAAACTGTCGCGGGACTTGGCATGCGCCCTTTTTTCATGGAATGGAATGGTGAAAACAAAAACGGGAACCTGGATTGCGAAATATGGTTTTACAAGCTTTTCAGCCAAACTTGTCGCATAAATTAAATTTACTTTTTATTTTTAATTAAATTTAACAATTTGAGATACTACCAAAAAGTCAAGATAGGCAAAAGCAACATACAATGTTAAAAATATAAGCAGTATATTACATACAGAGACCATTTAGAACATAAAAACGCAATTATAAAGTGATAAAAATTACTGAAAGCATTTAGATCATAATAAACTTCATTTCATAACGAAACATGGTCGCATAACTACAGTATGCTGACTGAGTGAGCTGGTTGGTAACTTGTAAGCGGTCAACTGTCGGTTTCGGGGCCATTAAAGCATGGCGGCAATCCCTGTGCCGAAGACTGCCATCAGAATGCCAGTAATGTAGGAATACGATGACCCTGTGTTACAACCGTCACCGTAACAGCAGCAATTTATTTGGCTTGTCAGGTTGAGGCATTGGGAAACTGAGGTCATGACGCCGTTTGACTGAAAGTTTGGGGATTAAAAATTGAATAAATAAAAGTTTTTTGGTGTTTTGAAGCAACTTACAGTACAATTGGAAGTCCCACAAGCCCGATAGACACTGTTCGTTTGGACATCAAACAACTTTGTGCAAGTCATGGCAGTAGCCGCGCAATCAGAAGCGACTCCGGATAACGGGTAGGAGGCGTTCTGCATTCCTTGATAGCATTTCAAGGCATTTGAGACTGTGATAACGGTTAATGCGAGCAATAAGGTAAACTTGAACATGATTGTGAAGGTCTTTTGAAGTTGGAAGTTGACAAAAGTGAAATTGCCAATGCCAATGTAGTCTATGAAAGCGAGATAAACGTCCGGAAGTGACTAATATGTAAGCCCTGAAAACAAGAGCCTTTTAATGTGGTCGTGGCACCTACCAAAGCGCAACAGGTAAACTGCCCCAGGGCTGCCAACGCGCGCGACCCAACCCCAACCCCTGACAAGCTTTAATGGCAATGCCGAAGGACAATTAACACAGGTGGTGCCCCATGTCATGTTAGGAGAGCTGGCCGGGACCCCATGGGAGTTGAAAAAGTATTAAGTTAAGCGGTAGTGGTAGTGCGGGCTACAAAATGACTAGGCCATGGACAAAAAGCACAAGTGACAAGCCCCATGTACTGTGATTGACGAAATCTGGGGGTAATGCGTGAAACGGTGCCGTTTTGAGAGCTCATAGACGAGTGTTTTCTGCCACTTAGTAACGGCCAAAACAGCGCTCTTAAGATTACAAAACAGAAAACCAAACTGAACCGTCTAACTTGCAATGAAACAGCAGTCAAAAACCAAGTTGCATAATGTAGTTAATTATTAATGCGCCGCTGCTGTTCGCGTAAGACAATGAGAACCTAAAAATTAACAGCGTTACGACAATCGAAATTCCGTCTCTCATGCCACAATTGTGACACAGATGGGGCTGGGAGGCACTCGTTATATGGCTTCTTGGTAATAATCTGTGGGTTTACGACAACGGACGTCGATAATATAAATACCATACAAAAAAGCTATGACAAATGTACCAATTATGGGAATCTAGAAACCGGTAGAGACGCATTACCGGTTTTTTCACACGCTACAATGAGTGTATGGCTATTACTGGTAAAATGGTTTATAAAATGGCGTAATTCTGCAAGTAATTTAAACATATTAAAATAACAAAGCTTTAGAATCAAAATACATGAATAAATTGGCCACTATCTATTCAAACGGTTAAATTCAGAGGCCCTTTATTTAATGAAATCGCGTGCGACTGTTGTTTTTCGGTAAATTGTAGAGTTTACACTTTAGTACTCCACCAAATGACGATTATTAATGGCCTGGCTGGTATCAGATATGCGGCATAAGAACAATATACGAAAGAATTGAGTTCGGTTACTTTCAAGGGGCACCTGGTGGCTGATATGCCGTAATCTCCGCCGTTTAAATCATTCACGTTTATTCAGTTTACAGCATTATATACATTTACAAGCGTTCTAGAATCATCTGAAGGGGGAAGGCTCACAATGTTTGGGGGCAAAGCGTGCTCCAATGTATCATTTTTCAAGCGGTTCAATCGCGAACGCCGCCAGATATGTTTATGCATTCGGCGTAAACAAATCGCATTTTCCACTGAAAGTGCAAAAAGTAAAAACATCATTTACAAAAGTTAAGAAGTGTACTTTAACTTGACGATTTGACGAAGGAGTTGTATTAGACAAATTAGGTTATTTTGTTTGACTTTTACATACACTACGGCCAAATACAGTTCGTTTTTTTCAATGACAGAACTCAACGATACTAGTTTTATAGGCTATGAAGAATGACTAAATAATGACTTGACAATTCAAACCGTTTACCGGCTTATGACGGGCAACTTGGCCGCAACCCATATTGCGAATGAACGCCATCACTATGCATCCGGACTTTGTCAATCTTGAACCAACAATCATGGCTGACATAATTTCTTCATAATTTGCTGTTGGTGGGCCGTTGTACAATATATAACTCAAATTTACATGCTGTTTTTGTTTTTTGCAATGCACAAAGTTTCCAAAAAATTATTATAAGTTGAAAGTAAAGCCACAATAAATCAAAATTAGAATCGAAAAAGAGTCACACTGTGAAAGCCTTAAAAACCGTTATCAGGATTGTTTGCATGTATGCGGCTCGACAAAACGTAGCCTGTCGATTGATTTGGTATTATATGTCACTTTGTTTGACCCTCACTTTATTTACAGGAAAGACCTATAATACATATATGTAAAAATGGTAGATGTAAGTTCATTTTGTGTAAATACATATAAATTTTCTTCTGAATTTTTTTCCAGAATAAAATAGAACTCTTTATTGGGGCGTCCGCGGCCGCTTCTCCGCTCAACGACGTTGTGGGCATGCCGGGGCTTAAATGGTCTGTTCAATGCTATCCACTCGGGCAACAAAATAACAGAAATGCTCCAGAAGTTACAATTCGTGTTCTAGGTGGATCTGCTAAAGTCCTGGCTACTATCAAGGCTTGTTATTTCACAAATAGCAGACGTGTGTTTTTATCACAGAGTTTTGAAACATTATCGCATTTTTTCGCGAATGGGGAAGAATACGGATGGGAAATATTACGACCACCAAGCCATCAATATTTTCAAATTACGTGCACCGCAATTTTTGAAAATTGCACTCTCCTTACAATTGACCGTTCTCCTGCCTCCATAAAACCCACAGAAACGGTGAACGTAAAAGATAATTTAAGAGACCTTGGGTTGACAACAAATATCCGGCTTGTACTGTTCCCTAAAATTTTTGTACACGTCAAAGATCATCGACTTAGTCAGCACATTTATTGTTATCACACAAATATGCTTGAAAAAGTGCTTATCAAGGTTATATGTCACAGGGTGTGTCAATTCAGCAGAAAAAAGCATCGCATTGTATAACATACGGCTTATGAACAAAACTATTATCAGCGGTAACTGTATAACTTGATACATACACAGAATATCAGTCGGTTTATTGAGTGTCGTTTTGTTAGACTTTGATTAATTTTCAGAAAATCAAAGTTGCCATTATGTTTAAAGCAACATCGACAGTATGTTAATTTTTACATTTCTGTTGCTAACCACTTTCTTATTTCTTTTAAGCAAAGTATCTATATTGACGACAACCGCTCCGTTTCAAATTCCCCGATGAAAGATGTCGAGGGTATACCAGGGTTGCAATGGTCGTTTCATTATTATCCACAAGGTCGACAAAAGAATGGTGTATCCGAATTTACAATCCGTATTTGTGGTGGATCAGCAAAGATCCAGGCTACTTTTGAAAGTGAAGAATACGACGAAAAACGTTTGTTTTTCAGATTTAAGTTTCAAGCTTTGATGCAATCAAATTAATTCAGAGAACTTTTTGCACGTTTTTAATAATGGGGAAGAACACGGATGCCCATGTGATATTAGTCCCGATGGTTATAATGTGTCCATATATGGACACATTAAGTGCACCGCAACATTCGAGCCCGCAGTAACCAAGCTTCGTTCACCTCGGCCGTTCGAGCTTGTTGACAACTCAAAGCCACATTGCTACAATGCTGAGATTGTTGTTGGACAAAATCGTCTTAAGGTATATTTCACTTTTAAATTTATCGTACATTTGAAAGTTCAGGTCCACCGCGGCTTCCTGTCGATGATTTCGCCGGTCTTTCATGCCGCTTTCACGCACAAAACCAAGGAAGCCGAAACCGGTATCCTTGAAATCAAAGACTTTAACATCAAAACCGTCAGAAACGCTATTGATTATCTGTATGGCAAGGAAGTCAAAACCCAATCAGCGGTCGAAATTGTCGACATACTGCGCTTTGTCGACAAGTACAACATCGAACCTGCGACTGTTCGTTTAGTTTAAAAATCATGTCAAAATTTATGATCCTCGACTATATTTCAGGCTATCCTTGAAGAATGGCTCAATGCCAATCTGACTATTGAAACGTTCGCCGGAATCGCAACTTATGCCTGGCAGTATGATCGGAAGGAGTTGCAACAGAAATGTGGCAAGCTTTATCGTGACTCCTTGAAAGAAATTGCCTTGCATCCGGATTTTGTCAAACTTGAACCGACAATCATGGCTGGCGTCGTTAGTTCTGCTTTTGCGGTTACTGGTACGCAGGGCATTGATAATAGTGATTTTTATGATTTGTTTGCACGAGGACAGAGATAGTGATGAATGAAATGAAATGGAACGCAGTAGGGGACAGTGATAGAAGTATCTAACCGTATACCGTAACCCCAACTATAGACACCCTTATCAAGCATGCGTTATAGACAATGTTTACACACTTTCATTTATTAATTTTTGTATGAATAGCTTAAATAAAGTCGAATATAGAGCACAGTTGAACAAAAAAAGCAAAACTAAAACCATTGATTTGAGGATTCAAGACTGCACGCACTTTTCGCCCCAAAAGTGGTCCCACCACGAAAACCACTTGCAGCGCACAGCATTTTTTCCATTGCATTTTTGCAGTGTTTTCCGATTTATTTCCGTTCAATTTCTGCCTTTTCTACCAATCTACCACAATGGCCATCTCCACAGCTGCCTCCAACGGCGACCAGCTCGTCATCGAAGAAGATTCCGCCGATGAGGAGTCAAAGTTAGCGCCATCGGGCTCCGCAGCCGACATGGAAGACGACTCGCTCTCCGATTCTACCGATGATTCCACCGACAGCGATATCGATGCCAACCCTACTGCTTTGAAGCCGATCCGAGTGGATGGTGTTTCCGTGAACCAGGTCAATGCCCCGAGATCTGATCGACCTGTGAGTTTTGAGCTTTGCAGTTTTTGAGCGGATTTTTATATATAATTTCCAGGACAAAGCGATCCAAAAACGCAAGAAGCGCATCACCCGCAAAGAACGAGCCCAGAAGCTGAAGGCAGCGTCATCACGATTGTTGCTGGGATACGTGAAGCCGGATATCACGAAGGACAAGGAAAAGGAACGCAAATTGGCCCATGTTGCGACAAAGTTTGTTCTTTTTAATGGAGTTTGGATAGATTTTATATATAAATTTTGCAGAGGTGTCACGCAACTCTTCAACAAAGTCGCCGACCGTCAAAAGGAACTCGCTGCCGTCGAGAAGAAAAAGCTCAGCGATAAGCGGAAGCACATTGTCGAATTGCAGAAGCGCAAGATGGATTCCGTCCCGATTTCACGCCCTGGCCTGACCCCATCCCAAATGTTGAAGATGCGCGTCCCGATGGCCCCGCCAGTCAAAGTCAAGAAGGAGGAGAAGGTCGACTTTGATCCCAATGAAACCATCACAGTGAATGACACCGATACAGACGGAGGTGTCATTTCCGAAGCTGAGATTAAGACCGAGCCGGAGTCCGATTAAATTTGTTGATTTTGTTGTTTTTTTGTTGTTGAGTTTTGTTGGTTTCGTAAAAACCAAAGTGAAGTTGGTTGATTTTTCGAGAGGTGTTCTTTTACAGGCTTTGAGAAGGCTTTTTTCACTTCAAATAGACACCAAATAGGTGGTCCGAGATTGCGCAGGTTGGCGGCCATTGAAAGACGACCCCATGGCCACGCGCAAGTCACCCGGCTGGCCGGTGGCGATGCAGATGGATATCGTCGCCCTTTCAAGAGCCCTGTTTACAGTTCCATTAGAGCCCCAAGAGGTAAGCAAGCTCGTGCGCACCTCTAACTTCGCATCTCGCCCCCGAGGCGATGGACAGATATGGATATTGGATGGCCTTTGCAAATCCAATCCCGTCCTCCTCACTCGATCGGTGTAGCCGCATGGCCTCAGGTTTTTGTCGTTTGACGGTCATTGCGTTTCGAATAATCGAAAGTCGCACCTCTGACCACACAACAACGGCCAGCCCATTCGGTGTCCATCCATTTGTCGAAGCCCAACTTGATGCAGTTTGAGACACTCGGACCAGGTTGAAAAAGCGAACGAAAGCGCTTTTCGTGGATATTGGATCGGATTTCGGATCGTCGGCAAACCGTGGATTTACGGTTTCACGTGAACGGCCCCCATTCAAAGACGTCTAATTCCCTTAAGCGGACGCGTGGCTGAGATTGTCCTAGTTTAAACTTTTGGTTTCCATTCAGTCGGATTAGTATTACCTTAGTGGATGACACTGTACTTGTTTGAAGAGACTTAAAATGGTGAAATTCCTAATTGGTGTCAAAGGACGTCAAATTCCCGTTTTCCACCTTGTTTTGATAACCCTTCTTGTTGATTGCGTCCGATGTCTCCGACCTGGAGCTGGGCTCTTTTTCGGGGCCAGTTTTCTGGATAGTGATGCTGTCCCGGTTTCAAGTAAAGGAAAGGTGGATGAGGTTGTGAATTCTACGAAAATTAATGCCACAGGGCCTTTGGACGATGCGGAATTGATGAAGAATGCGTACTGTACAGGTTTGTTGGCCATTTTTGGCACTTTTGAAGCATTTTGACGGTTGTTACTTGGAATTTTGTAGACTTATCCGCCGATTGCGAGGAAAGAGAACATCTCTGCGAAAACGCAGCCTTCCATGACATTATGTTGGACCGGTGCCCGAGGACATGCAATCTCTGCGATGAACTTCTTGCGCGTGGGCGGCCTATTTTGCCTGATTCGTCGATCGAGTACCCAGAAAGTGAAGTCACTCCACCAGATTATCCCGTCCCTCCAGAAGTTCTACCCATAGTGGCTCCAGAAACTTCTGCCGAAATCACTAGTCGAACAACGACCACCACCACCACACTTCCAACACCCCTTCCGATGGCACCACCCGCCCAATTCCCAGATTCCCTGGCCTCTTTCTTATCGCTTAACCAGCTCGTCGGCTCTGCCGAACGCTACCTCCCAGATCTCGACACAATCGACCAGATCTATGCCCGAGCGATGAAGCGGACTTCCAAAGCGCCAACTTGCAAAGATTACGCGTCAGATTGTGAATCCAAAACGCGTCTCTGCTCGAATCTGTTCTACATTCGGATCATGGAGCGTTTCTGCCGGAAAACATGTGGCTACTGTGATGTCCCTCTGACTGGCGGCTCTGAGGAGAATTCAATTTCGGAAATCAGTGAATCCAGTTTCGAGGTCGAATTCACAACGCCGAGGCCACGCCTACTTTCGAAGTTGGTCAAAAAGAAGAAGTCCAAACCAAAGAAGACTCGTGGCAAGACTCGTGGACGGTCCGCCATCCGAGCAACTTCAACTTCTTCGACCTGCGTGGATTACGGTATCGATTGCTCGAATAAGCGAAGTTTATGCACACATGCCGAGTATACTACATTGATGACCAGGATGTGTGCCAATACTTGTAATTTGTGTACTACTTAAACTGAGGATTTTGCTTTATGGTGGTTATTTGGTTTTGTTGTGGTTTAAATTATAAAAAAAGTTGTATTTATGGGTTTTTGTAACTTTTTTTACGCAAGAAAAATGTTTTACTGTTTCCTCAGACATCAAAGTTTATTCAATCCATGTGAGCTCAGCCACAAAAATCCACTAAATACAAACATCATGACCCCAAAACAGCCATTCACGTTTCACGTCAGCGCCCTCACAACAGTATACCCGATCCCCGCTAAAAGCACACAAATAATCACTGCAAAGATGCCGGTTATCACGAGGCACTTTGTTTTGACGGTCTTTGGGTTGTCTAGCGTCACAACATGATAATCTGCAAATGTTTCAACAATAACCAATCGAACTTCCAAGATGAAAACAAATGCAACTACCTTCATCTGGATTGAATTTATCACTGTAGTAAATTAAGGCAAGATTTTTAGTGCGCGGAATTTCGGGAAGGTCTTCTTCATCAATGTACAGTTCATTGTTGATTTCTACCACGGTGGCACTGCGAGTTGCACGGGTTTCGATGGGCTCGGCTGGGACCGGATTCGACATTATGGGGACAATAGTTAGGTGGCAATAAATCAGTAATCAAAGCGTGAAACAGGGGCTTTTAATGATGAAAGTAATAGTCGGAAGCCGGGTTAGTTGTCGCGGGTCGTGTTAGCTAGCGTTCGCTGGGGGCGAATGGTGACACGGGGACGACAACCGGCTTATCTGTTGTTAGACGGGAGCGAAATTGGCTGAAGTTTTTTACTTTTACGGTCATGACGTAGGGGGTTGAAGGTGGTGAAGATGGACTGTGGAGAAGTTCAAGTAAGTCATGCATGTTTTTGGGTGTCGTTGATGTTGGTTTTTGGCGGACTGTGACTATTAGAAGTTGTTATGGGTGGATTTTACGACTTCCGGAAGTTAGTGTTGACAGAATTTTCCGGAAGTTTTTGAATTTTCTTGTTTTTGGGGTGAAACTTACGCGATAATAATTTCATTGGAACATTCAAATGATGCCTTGAACACGTCTTTTGTAAGTTCATGACTTCTAAACGTTTTTTAAACTTTAATCGGGCCCCCAATTAGCCACCCCATTCTAAGCCTTCAAAACATCATCATGCAACCATCCTACCGCAGCTTCCATCTATGATTCTTCCAGCAAGCTAGCTGATGATAAGCCACCCTGGACTGTCCCATCCCATCCACAACATGCACCCATGTTTCCCCATCCATGATTGTTATCAATAAAAAGTCTAAAACAACCCAGCATTGAAACATGCGCCCACTATCATGCATGTCTTGTCTACAAGCCCTAATTTGGGCCCCCAGGTAAAAAGTCGACGAACAACCACCCCCCAAAATCGACAAAAAGCAGCGCAGCAGCGATACTGATGGTACATCTGTGCTTCTCGACTTGTGGTCATGGCTTAATTGAATTGGCGAACCCCCTTCGATTGCTTTTATCTATCTATCATACGTTCATTTGTCTAATGTAACTTTAGGCCACCTTTTTGCGGCTACATTTTTATCATACGTTTTAATTTTTAGGCACCATGCGTGTGGCCATCGTGTTTTGCGCTGTTTTGGCAGTTGCATTTGCTGGAGCAGTTTGGCGTGATGATGACAGCGATGAGAGCTATCGTCGCCAACCTCGGCGGAATGCTGGATACGGTGGACGTCGCATGAAGATGCCGGTTATTCAGGTTGCTGAGCCGTTGGAAATTGAAACTGTTGGGGAATTCGAGCAATTGGTAAGTGTAAAATATGGCTAAAGTGGAATAAACTTGTGGTTTCAGATCAGATTGAAGAGGCCAGAAACGTCGGAGGAATCTGAACCTCGTCACCGTGCATTTGAGATCCCTGTTTCTGCTGATATTGAATTCGATAGCGATGAAGTTGAATCTATTGTAAGCAGCTTTTTTTGACAATTATTTTGTTAAATAGAAAACTGTTTTTGTTTTTACTGTTTTTTGAAACAAAAATTCGTGATCTTTACTTCGATTACACTTTTCAATCTAAAAAAGTGTCCTCAACATGTCGATGTAACATACCCCCCTTCCAGGAAGACCTCGAACCCCCAAGCGACGAAGCCATCGCCGCTTTCGAAAATGCCGTCGAAAAGGCCATCGAAGCCTCGCAACAGTACCGAATCCACATTTCCCCAGAAGTTGACAGCGATGAATCCGCCTCCATGGAAGACTTGGAACTCCCTAGCGAAGAGAACTTCCTCAAAATCCGTCCTGCTTTGAACCTTGTCGACGATGAAACTTCCGAATCCTCGGAATCCGCCGAATTCGACACTGCGCCAGTCCCAGTCCATAAAACCCGCTACAACTGCTACCGCAAGACCGGCAAGATGGTCGAACACCGTACATACCCCCGATCCTTCGAGCATGCCGGCTTCGAAGCCGCGCTTCCCCGTGAATGGGATTGGCGCAACGTTTCTGGAGTCAACTTCTGCTCGCCGACGCGGAATCAGCATATTCCGGTTTACTGTGGTAGTTGCTGGGTTTTCGGATCTTTGGGAGCGTTGAATGACCGATTCAACATTGCTAGGAAGAATCGTTGGCCGATGACAATGTTGTCGCCTCAGGAGGTCATCGATTGCAATGGAAAGGGTAGCTGCCAGGGTGGTGAGATCGCTGATGTCTATGGCCATGCCAAGAGCATTGGATTGGTCGAGGAAGGCTGCAATAACTACAAGGCTGTCAATGGAAGTGAGTTTGTCGGCTTCTAAGTGCCTAAAAACTGAAATGTGGGGTTTCAGAATGCGACCCCTACAACCGCTGCGGCACTTGCTGGCCAGAATCATGTGACGCCATCAAAAACTACACCCGCTACTACATCAAGGATTACGGTACCCTCAAGGGTCGTGAGAACATGATGGCCGAGATTCACAACCGTGGCCCGATCGCGTGTGCCATTGGAGCGACGCCGGCATTTGATTATCACTATGCTGGGGGGATCTATAACGAATTCAGCGATACTGCTGTGAGTTATTTAACTTTCAAAATACATAATCAAACCAACCACTTCAGAGCAACCACATCGTCTCCGTAACGGGCTGGGGCGTCGACCCTGTCACCAACACTGAATACTGGATCGTCCGCAACTCATGGGGTGAGGCTTGGGGCGAGAAAGGCTGGTTCCGCATCGTCACATCGCTCTACAAGAACGGCCATGGCGATCTTTACAACATGGGTATCGAACGTGATTGCTACTTTGCCGATCCTGATGTCAGCAACCTTGACTAAGTTCAAACCACCGGCTCCAGAATCCAAATTGTTGCGTTTAATATTAAATTAATAATAATACAGATCACGTAGTTAATAAATAAAGCCAAAAGCGTAGCCGTAACACAGTTTGAAGGGCACTGGAATGTTCAAAGTTTTCAAAGTCAACAAATTAAAAGCCAAAATTGAGATCACAGGTCTCCAAGTTCTCCAAGGACCTCATTGATCAGCGTCTCCGTCAGCGTGTGCTTCACTTCCTTCTTGCCTCTGGTCCGTTGGCCCAGTCCACACTTCCGTGACACGGTGATCGCATCAGCGAGGATGTCTGTGACGACCTTCTGGGCAGCGACGCCAAGTAAACGGGTGCATATCTCATTTTCTGGGGCGGGGCTGATTCCATGGCGAGTCAGGATGTATCGGGAAGCGGCATCTGGGATGACGGGTTCGAAACGGTGGAGATCGGCGATGAGGTTGTTGAATCGGTCGGCTGGGGTGTCCTTGACTGGGGGGACTGGAAAGGGTGACGGGTTATTAGCGTGAAATTAGAGTGTGGGACTTACTTTCATGCATTCTCCTGATTTCTTGCTTCGTGGTGGGAACACTGGTACTTATACATGTCCAACGTGCCCGCATTTCCTCTACTATTTTCGAAGTCCGACGGGCGTTTTTACGTGGCGGGGTTGGTTCACGTGATGGAGATGTGGTGACATCGGCAGAGTTTTGCAGATCAGGTTCGGCTTCGATAAAGGGGTTATGAAGATCAACTTCAGGATTCGGAAGTTTCTTGATGCCGGTGACAGAATTCGGACGAGCAGTGGTAGTAGCAGCGATGGAGTTCCGACGGGTTTTTCGACGCTTCGGGGGTTTGACGATGGTCGTGATGGAGTTCCGACGTGCTGTTTTGCGCTTCGAGGCTAGTGTTGTACCCGTGGTGGAATTGGGCCGAGCACTTCGAATGATTAGGGGGTTCGGAACTGTAGGGACGGTGCGGTCCTTCAGAAAGGCCTGTTGTGCGACGACATTCAAATCAGAAGATACAACAGTTCTCGGCGGCGTGGTGGTGAGAGACGCTCCAGGCGGGGCCGGAAGCAGCTTTGGCTCGGGACGAGGACGAAGGACGCTCGGCCGGGCATAATCTGGACGAAATATCGGCCGAGTCGGAGCGGGAAGCTTATTCGGCGGAGTTGGAGCAGTCGGAGGCGTGTTCATCGGCAGCATTCGCAACGTCACTATGGGAAATTGCTCAGGGGCATTGGATTGGCTGGATTGGTCGCCGCCCTCTGAAAGCACCATCTCCCATTTGTAATTGCCGAAGTTTATCGTTAAAGGTGCAGTTGGAGCCGTGTTCGTCGATGGCACATCCGCATCGTCCCACCATGGCCGTTTGGGAACTTCAACAGGGGCACTGATACAACTGGATTTATCGCCGCCAGGATTATGGCCACAAAGCAGATTCTGCGGCTTCATCATAGCGTTTTGGCGTTGTTGATGCTCATATTGTTCAGCAAACGGATACGGATTCTGTGGCTTCGCAGGTTCGGTTTCATCATCTTCATCTTCTTTGAGCAACGTGAGGAACTCACCTGGAACTGGTTGTTGAGCTGACACCTGATCCGGTGGAACACGCCCTTTCGATGCGACGACTGGACAAATCTTAGGGTTAGACGGGGACCCAGTCGTAACCCAGCCACGAATCTGACGTTGTTGACTCATCGGAGAGGAAGTGTTTTGGCGTTCCTGGTACCGGAACTGTCCCCCGAACAGTGGGCTCAGTTTCACGGAGTTGACGTGGCTGGATTGACTGGCTTTGTTAACGTACCAACTGGGAAGAACCTGACCAGAGTAAGGATTCTGACGATTCATCGGTTCCTTGCGGTGTTCATGAAACTCGCATTGTCGAACTGGAGTCGGATCCGAAAAGGCTGTACTGGCACGGCTGGGTATACCGGTGTTGTAGTTCATCTGAGTTGGATCACGGCCGGAACACGGATTCTGCTGCTGATTCAGAGGCTCGGGCTGACGTTCCTGATACGCAAAGGGTCCCGCCTGATTCCAATGGGCCGTATGGTTGGATTGGCCGGCATTGTTGGAATTCGGGGCACAAAACTGACTTTGCTGATTCATCGGTCCGGTTTGGCGTTGCTGGTATTCTTGATAGGCGAATTTTTGACTCGGCAGCTGCGGCGCACGAACATGGCTGGATTGATCGGCGTCGTAGCACATTCCAGGGGGATTCTGGGGCGGCGGTAACCGCGGATCATTTGGGGGAAGGCCTTGAGGCAGTAGTTGTTGCTGAGCACGCACGTGAAGCAGTTGCCGAGCATCGCCATCATAGCCATTCGCGTTCCGAACAGGGGCCTTATGATACGGATTTAGGTCAGATGCTGGTTGGTATCCATAGCCATTCATCTCCCTTCGAAGAACTGAAAAAAACATGTTAGAAACCACAGGAAAGAATGTTAGATGAAACTGAAGATAGGTAAGCTGAGAAGTAAGAACCCAAAATCAGTAAATTAACAGTGTTTAAAAGTAAGCAACTTTATTAAAAACGACAATAAATAGTGTAAAGTAAACAAAAATCAGTTAAAACACAAAGATCGCAGTATAAAAATATACATAACCACGAAGTAAACCATGAAAGAGATCCTCTAGAACTCGTCACCAACACCATAGGCCTTCTCCAGAGGCGTCACCACGACAGAATCCCACATGCTGACTTCAGCAGTGACATTGACCTGTCGGGAGTCCGTTCCGAGAAGCATCTTGACGCCGCCATGGGACAGCACGCGTAGCAGGGTTTGAGCGGCGCAGCAGATTGAATCCTGAAAGATGCCTATTTGACGAGATTAGGACAAATTTAAACATACCATATCGGCCGGGCTGTAGAAGTTGGTCAACGGCAAGCCACGATCACAAGGGTCACTCAAACTCGGCGATCCTGGAAGCAGAATACCGGTCGACAGCAACTGTAGGAATCGCTTGAAAGCATGGGAGAGTGGCAACGGCTGTCGATTCGACGTGTGATTGATGCTGTAATGGGCGAGGAGTTCAATGTGCCAGATAGATAGGTTCTCCCAGCCTTCGTGGCGCTTCTTCATGTCCTTCAAACAGCGCACGAGTACTTTCAAGGATGATATGTTGCCGTTTTCCTCGAACCAACGAGCATGTCGGATCATGGCCATGTTCTCCTGGAGGACGGCGACGGGCACTGAAGCTGATGTAATAAACACTTCAAACATCAAAATAAGAAATTCAACTCACAATGAAGATCAGGTTCCAACAGCGGCACACACGGCGGCGATATAGTGACGTAAAGTCGAACAACAGCCTGCGTTCCAGCGATTTCACATCCATAAGCCCGCGAAACACACCCGAAAATCTCCTTCAAATCAGCCTTCAGATCGTCGACGACCTTCTGACCGAGATTCATGACAAGTTCGACCGTCGGAAGTGTCTTCAGAATGACGACCAAGTCAGCGACATTGGATTTCGTGACCATGGTGCCCTTTTTGAAGGAGCCGACTTCACGGACTTCCTGAATCTCGACCTTGGCGGCCATCTGGGGATTGGTCATGATGCCATCGAGGATCTGCTTAACTTTGGAGACCATGAGGTTGATGGAGGCTTCTTCTGCGGCGGTTGGCATCAGGGAGGCATTGCGTTGGAGAAGGGCCTGGAACTGGGTTACTGTAGGTAGGGTGGTGAGTGTGGAAGTGGACTTACCTGGGTAATTGTGGTGTCATCGCCTTCTGGGACCCGTGGAAAGTATCGCTCACAGAGATAGGGATCGAATGGAAGAGGACGTTTGAAGGATGGGAAATAGCCAGGGTGTTGGCGAGGAGGGATGGCACCGCGCATTCTGAATATCAAATGCATGGAAAAACGTTATGAAGAACAATGAAAAACAGGTATTTTAACGTTTCAACGTCATTAAGATCGCCAAAACCAACAATCGCAAAAACCATCTCTTTATCCGTCAAACAAACAACAAAATCAACAACCAAAAACACCGTAATTTCATTCTTGCATGGGTTCGTCCTTCTGTTTTTCGGTACTCTTTTCCTAAAAACCATCAAATTAAAGCATTAATCTCGGTAGAAACTATCACAAACCTTATCCTTATCAGTCTCTGCAGTGACATCAAACATGGCATTCCGAACAAACGCCTTGGCAGCAGTCTGATTCACGGTCGGACGCAGATGGCGATCACGTTGTTCTCGGAGCCGGGTTTCATGCATCCGTTCACGGACAAACTCTTTGGCGAGCTCTTCATTATCGGTGGGGTCGACGCCGCGAATCCGTTGACTGCAGGCGGCTAATGAGTTGCAGGCGTGGAGGGCTGCTACGCCGAGTTCTGCTTGATCGAGGGCATGGAGCTGAAACCAAAATAATATGTAGTTAGATTGGCCAAACACCGAACTAAAGTGGCTTACATTTTGTCGCTGCTCAAATGTGAGTGAATTGAAATCCTTGACGGCGGCTTTGACCTCTTTCATGGCGTTGTTGATGGCCTTCAGGGTGGCGGCGACTTCTGGGGGAATGGTATTCATTGTGACACGCTTAAAATTGACATTAGAAACGAAAAACAAACAAGTTAGAATGTAGCAAATCGGTTAAAACCAGCATTTCAGGCAAAGCTCTTTTCACATCTCATCACAAAACTGAAAATACTTTATAAAATTCAACAACTAGTAACATGGTTTCAGGCATAACTCAACAAGGACAGCCATAGGCAATTTAAAAAATCAAAATTCAACAAAGTTTAGTGCGCAAAGTTGGTCCTGTTTCCGAACACTTTCCAGGCTTGAGCACACAACTTGGAAGGCTTGCCAACGGGTTGCGGATTCGGCTGCACGTTGAAATGGGCAAGCATCTTCTTGGCAACGGGGTCGTAGTGTTTGGAGTGAATGATGAACTGAAACATTGCTTTTAGAGTCATTTTCGATGGAAGAAAAGGGTGAACTTACGCTATCCTTCCGATTGAACAGCTTTATCAGAGTAGCAGCTTCGCCTTTCTTGTTAGTCGTCGTGAAAAGGTCGAAGAACTTATCCAAATGACTGTAGAAATGTTGAACATTCTTGGCAGCAACGGGGCCAATGATGACTTCTCCAACGGCTGATTTCGGTGTTTCTTTGTCAAAGTACTTTTCGGCGAGGTTGACGACATTTTGGACGGCGGTTTCGGTGTCATCGCGAAGACCTGCTTTGAACAGGAAGGTCGCAAGTCTGGAGACAGTGGTTCGAAGTTTGGCTCCATGGATTTCAGCGGCCTTTTCAGCGAGGGTGTTGTAGAACGGGCTGAGTTCGGCTTCGAGGATGGGGGTTCGAGTGCATAGTTGACCGATGGCATGGGACACCGGGGTGATGATGTCGTCGCGGTTGGATTCAGATGCGGCGATGAGGAGGTCGAAGATGACTGGGAAGGACGCCTGTAAAGTTTTCATATGGACTTTCATCAAAACGGAATAATTTCAACTTACAACAACTTGTTCCATGGGGGCAGCCTGAAGGGCGATCCCGAGCAACTCGCCGATATGGAATCGCTGCTTCTTGGATTCCTCCTTCGCGGCCTTCTTGCCAGCAGTCGAAAATTGCGACATGACAACAGATAGACGGGCGTCGACGCGAGCGAGTTCAGCATCATCCAAAGCGACATCTTCATCGTCGCTGTTGGCGATGGCAGCCTTTCCGAGGGCCTTCTTCATGGCAGCGACAAACTCAGGCTTCAACGGGGGAAGTTCGTCGTCGGAGTCGTTGTCCTCTTCCGATTCCTCATCAGTGTCGTCTTCTTCATCTTCCTCGGCGTTGGCAGCCTTCTTCTTCTCAAGATTGGCGAGGTCTTCGGCTGTGATGGGGGCGAATTCGTCGTCTTCTTCGGTGTCTGGGTCGGCTTCGATCTTTGCAACCGTCTGAAAGACAATTCTGATCAAAAGATTCAAAACAAAAGCTGTAACATACCGCAGAAAGAACTTGAATCTGCTCGCTGGTGATCAAATCGGCGAATTCAGTCAGCCAAACGTACGCAATCATGCGAGATATGCGTTCACGGCCACCAACGAGTTCGACTGCTTTGCCAACAATGAAGTCGATGTCGACCTTCTTCGAAGCGACGACGGATGCCAGCTCTTTGCCTAGTGCATAAAAAGTAGCCTTATCTTCGATCTCGACGGCCAGCTTCTCCAAAATGGCCAACAAAGCTCGTGTCGTGTTGAGAACGCCGAGCTGTTTGGCGAGCTTGCCCTTGGGCTCCTTCAAATCGAGGTTAGCGATCTTCTTGGCGACGGAATGGAGACCAGCAACAGCAGTGTCCTTGTAGGTCCGGAAGTCAGAGTGGCGATCCGGTTTGTAGAAGCTCTGCGTCAAAACTTCGGTCACAAGGCCTTGAGAGTTGCGAAGGAACTCCTCGCCGCCGGCAATCAGCAACTCAATGCGTTTTTCAAGATCGAGCTTCGGATGCGATCCAGGGAAGGCTTCGAGGACATGATGAAGCAGGGGCGATGCCGGGTTTTTGAGGAGCTTGTCGACGATGGTGTCCATGATGCTCTCGAAGACGACCAAAAGCTGCTTCGTGGCCTTCAGACGTTGAAGCGTCGACGTCGGTTCAGCTTCGCCGATGGTCGCGAGGGTATTGAGGACTTCATAGGCGGCGGTAGCGTTGACACTGCGGCCGGTGAAGTACTTCAGCGCTGCCTGGAGCAAAAGATCGGCAGTGCCGTTGACCGGGCTGACGGGGACATCGAGATTCGCATCGACGCCATTCAAGCGACGAAGGAAAGCCTTGGCAGCCAACAGGGTCAGGGCTTCTTCCGTCGGGATGACACCATCGGCGAGCCATTCGGTTACCAGGCGGAAAAGGGTCAGAGTGCCGTGTTCGACCGACTTTTCGGACGTCGTCACAGCTTCCTTCTTCGACAAATCAAAATTCAGCGCCTTCAAAAAGACCTGTTCAAAGACAGCCTTCGAGCAACCGGCTTCGATGGCGGCCTTGTAGAGCTCGGTCGGAAGGGGTGAAGCTCCGACGCCAACGGCAGTGGCTTCCATGACGACACGAATCAAATCCGGATAATCCGCCGGCTTGAAGACGAAGTTGCCCTTCTTGAGGTAGTTGCCGAGCTTTCCGGTGTTCTTGATGCTGAGCTTGCGGAGACGGAGAACCAGATACAACAGCTCAGGGCTAATGTCCTTCAGATTGGGAAGCACCTTCGGAAGCAAGTTCACGGCCGAGAAGTCAGCATGGAAAAAGGTATCGGCACCGGCGATTTCAGCAATATCGCCGACAGTTTCAACAATGTAGTAGCCCAAATAGGGGTATTTTTTGAAGGCCTCAGCTTCCAGTTTCAAGATTTTGAGCAGATCTTCGGGGGTTGTGAAGCGGCCGCTGTTGATGATGGCGGCGTAGACGCATTGACGGCCGATCACTTGGTCATTGACACCCTGAAAGCAGCCAATTTAGCGTTTTTAAACAAAACAGCAATAAAAACTCACATTGACAACCTTCAATCGATCGTGAGCAACATTCAAAAGATAGTCGATGTTGTACTGAATCTCCGACTTTGCCAAACGAAGAGCGAGGGCAGCCGGAAACGCAAGTCGAGCAGCACGATAGCCAGTGGCACAACCGGCAATGAGCCGTCCAATGATGTACTGTTCGGCGGTATCCATCAACGCAACTTTGACAACCTTGTCGACGGCTTCAGCACGGACTTCCGGCTTAACACTGGCGAGATCGTAGAAGAGGTCTTTGACGATTTGAGGGCAATCAGTGCCGGGGACGAAGGTTTTCGGAGCGACGGCATTGTTGGGGTTCGTTTTGGCGCGCTTTTGCTTCTTGTTTTTCTTCGATTTGGCGGCCGGTTTTGTGGGGGTGGCAGCTGGAGCGTTGGAGGCCGGGCGCTTCTGACCGATGGCAGGGGATGGCTTTGACTGCTGTTCAACTGGAGTGGCTTCAGTCGGCTCTTCGACGGGTTTTGCTTGCTTCTTTGGTTTTTTCGCCGGTTTCGGAGTGGTGACGGCGCGTTCTGTGATCTCAGGCTTCGGTGCCGGGGTAGTGGAGGCTCGTGGCTTCTTCTGGATGAACACCATCTACAAACAAAGTTACTACTGTAAATTTCAAAACGTCAAAAGAAGGAAGAAAGGTATTCAAGTGGGTAAAAACACTTGTCAGTCATCAAACAACAAGCAAAACCAAAACCCTTTTTTATTGTATAAATAAATACCACACAAAAGTTATGAGATCATTCATCGTTGTCCGAACGATCGCTTCCGCTGTCTTCGTCGCGATTGGCACCATCGTTCTCATCACGATCACTTCCAGAATCATCGTCTCGATGCCGTTTCGCGGCAGGTTCGGCCGGTTCCTCAGCATTGCCATCGAGCGGAGCAGCAGCAGCAGTTCTCTTCTGTGCGGCGGCCCATTGGAGCAGTTTGAAGCTGAGTTTTGAGGCTGAAAACGGACTTTGTTAAATTCAAAACTTAAAAAGAGTAAAAAACATACCTTCATCTTGCGGAAAGATGTAGTCAAAATACTCCTCCCAGCCGGCATCAGTGCCATCCTCAGCGTGAATTGGTCGACGGCGCTTCACTCGTTTCGGCATGAGCTTCTTGACGGCTTCGACTTGCTCGGGGGTTCCATGCTCTTCCTCGAACTTTTGCCATGTTTCGAGCAGGAGCAGGCGTTCTTCTGACGGGGCTTGCTCCAGGGCTTCATTGGCGCTCTTGAAGGTGGCCCGGGCGCGATCAAAGTTCTCAATGCGCTCCTCGAACTCGGTGAAGCTGACCCAGACCTTGATGTGGTTCGTCTTCTCAAGGAGGGTATTGTAGAGACGGCGGACATGGTCATTCTCGCCTTCGGAGATCTCGAAATCGATGTAGGACTTCCAAAGGACTTCTGGCATGTCGAGAGCGGGCTGCTGAATGGCCATGTTGTAGATGGCTCGAGCTCGGTCGGTATCGCCGAGGATGCCTTCCAGTTCGGCGAACTTGATCCAGGTATTGCTGCTATCGGGCATGAAGAGGACGAGCTTCTCGTAGAGGATTCGGCAACGATCAAAGTCGCGGAAACGCATCTCGAGGTCGATGTAGGCGGTGAAGAGCTTCTTCTTGGGGCATTTTCCGATGGCATTTCCCTGGAAATGACAAAATTAGACTGTTTTCAACATTTTTCGAAGTTAAAACATACCATAATCTTCCTAGCCTGTGCCAAATCCAACTGCCGAATCTCAAACATGGCAAACATGATCCAAATCTTGGCGAAAGTAAACTTCTTGTGGGGAATAACCTCCAAACAGGCCTTGTAGACATCACGGGTGCGTTCAACGTCCTCAACATCGATCTCTTCGTACAGGGCATAGCTGATCCAGAGATAGATGTATCGCCGCCAGTAGCGCTTTTCCTCATACGGCGGGATATTCGCGACGGCACGCTCGAAAACGTCTTCAACTTCTTCGCGGGGGACTTGCTCTGTCGTGAGAAGGTTGACATAGTCGAACCACGTATCGTAGTCATACGAATTAAGCGTCAGCTGGTCTTCGTACTTCCGTCGACGCTTCGCAATGATCACATTCTCGATTCGAACCCGCTCACCGTACTTCTTTTCGTGGATGGCGAGACTGTCGAAGATCTGCTTCGTTTTGGACTGGGGCAGCTTGTTGAGGCCGTAGTTGTAAATGACTCGGGCGCGTTCGACTTCTTTCTGGCGTTCTTCAAACTTGGCAAATTGGATGAGGAGTTGTTCGTCGACGGCGTCGTCGCCAAAGTATACAACGGCTTGCTCGAAGACCTGACAAGGAATGAAAATTATATATAAAAAGATAGTTTTAAGCCAACTCACAACTCGGGCATTGCCAATGTAGCCAAACTTCTCCTCAAATCGCGCATATCGCACCCAATTCTTGTAATCATTCCCATGCACGTGCAAGAATCGCTGATAGATGCCTCGAGCTCGGTCAATTTCATGGTATCGCAGCTCAAAGTTGATGTAGGTGTTCCAGGCTTGCACATCCGGTTCCCATTCCATCCATCGTTCAAAGACTTGCCTCGCGCCAGGAACATTCTCAATCAGCTCCTCCATGTACGTGTACTTCAGCCAAAACTGCATGGCCCTTGGCAGAATCTGAACAGCACGATCCCAGATGTTTCGGGCATGGTTGATCTGCTTGTTTCGCATTTCCATCTCGGCATATTGGAGCCAAATCGTGATGTTGCGATGATCCACGTCCAAGGCCCGCTCCAAAACGCTTCTCGCCCTCGCAATCTCGCCGATGGATTCTTCCCATTTGGCGTACTTGATCCAATTCGCGAGCTGATTGCGGTTCTTGCGGATGTTGTCCTCAAATTCCTTGCGCTTCTTTCGGGCCTGCTCGGCGGCTTCTTCGGGATCATTGACACGAACTTTCGGCGCACGCGGGACGATCTCGAGTTCACGTTCCTTGGCTTCACGGAGAAGTTGTTCCGCTGTGATTTGAAGGGGAGCTGCGGCCTAAAAGATTCAAAATTGTAAAAATTATATATAAAAGTTGATAAAACAGACAACATACCTTGTTTTTGACCTTTTCGGCCTTCTTTGGCAACCGAATCTGTCGGTTAGATGATTCAAAATCCATGGCGTTATCGTCGTTGATCGAGTAGAGTCGTTAAAGATGCACGAGACGGATAAAACTGGGGATATTTGGACGAAAATAACAGAGCTCCGTCGTCAGTGTTGACGAAAGAAAAAATGCGCGGAGAGGGGGTCGCGATACTTTCACCACGAAAGGATGTGTGCAGGTTGCGCGCAATTAGGGTGGAGTGGTTGTGTTTTTCGTTTTTGCGAGCGATGCACATCGAATTCAGTTTAGTTTTTATATATTTTATTTCTCAAATTCAGTTTAAATTTCAATCACGCTTCACCCAAAACGTTATGCTTACAGTTGGGTAGCCAATTCAGTTTATTATGGGTGCTTTTAGTCAGATCTTTGCCGTTTTTGATGGCATTTTTGTCGCAGTTTTTGAAGTTTATTAACACGAAGTTCACCTTTTAGCGATATTTTTTTCGAAGAACAAAGCATGTATTAAAATTCACAGTTACGAACTTTTCGTGTTTTCTGGGCTGACGACGTTGAAAGTGTTTGTCAAAAAGTGCACTTATTTCATCGCTCACTTCGTTGATATGGCTGTCAATTGTAATGTGTATGTTGAAACCTTTACGCTGCGCCTGTAAAACAATGGATCACAAAACGCTTTAGAAACGATATAATTACCCTAAAGTACTTCAGAAACTTGTGCCTTTTAATGTCAAATACTGTGGGTTGGGCGCCAAAAAATTCAATCTGTTTTAAAGTTTTGATTCTTGGCGTTTTTAGAGCGCCACCTATCCAGGTGGCCATTGATATATCACAATCGGATATACGAATATACGTCAATGACTTGAAAACGTTGGCAGCACAGATAACTTTTATCACGTCTCGTGATGTAATCGAGGTTTCACATAAAGCTAACATACGAATTCGTCGTTCCAGATGATCCACAAAATATTGAATAAATGCTGGATCGATCGTACAACGATAAAAATTGATGCATCGTGGTGCCAATGAAAAATGTTCTAAATTATATTTAGAGATGTGGATTGGCTTATAATTACTAATAACAGTATAACGGCAAATGCGGTAACGGAGAAACCCAGATATTGGTAAGATTTGCCAAAATTCACGTGCCAAAAAATTTGAATGTTCATCGATCGTAAGCTCCACACCAAATCTTCGTTGATAAATCCCCTTTTGAATAGGTTGTAGATAACTGTAGTTTGGCGCTGCCGTTTGAAACATGTTAACTTCATATGGAGTAGCGAGTTCTCGAAGGCGGCGGCGAAGGCCATACGGTAGCGATTCTAGGGGGAATGGCATGGCGGTTGAAGGTTGTGACTAGTTGTAACGATGCAGGTTTCGCAGAGGTGCTAGCTTGGTTGAGCACGCGGATAAAGCTTACCAGCAACTTATTCGCATCCACCACAGGAAGGAGGTATTGATTTATAGTCTGCCGGGGATGACTTTTTCGCTATCCCAAAATATATATGTGCGCAGACTAAATGCGTTACAAGAAGAACGCCCTATCCAATTTGAACGACTGTTTTTTTCATAAATTGATCGATTTAAATAAATAGTAGAACATTTTTTTGTTAGTTTTTTTTATCAAAACAAAATAAAGTAAAGTTGTTCAAAAATAAAAAAGGGTCAATTGCAAAATGTATAAGTTACGATACGTACGGTGAATGAAATGTCAAAAGCTACCGTTTGATCGAAAATGTTGATCAACGAGTTTTTACCAAATTGTAGCTGTGATACCGATAACTGCCATCAGAATGCCGGCAATGTAGGAATAAGATGACCCTGTGTTGCAACCGTCATCGTAGCAGCAACAATTTATTACATGACTGTCTTCGTTATGGCAATGGGAACTCGAGGTCATCTTGCCATTTGCCTGCATGTGTGACATTATTGAGTTTTGTTGTTTTGGAGCAACTTACAGTACAATTGGAAGTCCGACAAGCCCGGTAGACACTGTTCGTTTGAAAATCAATCAACTTCGTGCAAGTCACGGCAATAGCCGTGCAATCAGAAGCGACTCCGGATAACGGGTAGGACGCATTCTGCATCCCCTGGTAGCATTTCAGGGCATTCGAGACGGTAATCATAGCTAATGCGAGCAATAAGGTGTGTTTGAACATGATTGTCTGAAGCGAACTTAGTACCGTTTTCCGTCTGTGGGAAGTGGATAAAATGTGACCAAAGTGCAACAGCGACAATGCCTATGTTCGACTTTGGTCCAACCTCTGACGCGCTTTGACGGCAATGCCGGATGTCAGTTACAGGGTGTACCGAATTAACTCGAACACTTTTTTTGCTATTTTCGTCGACGTTCGGCGTTTCTGGAATACTCATTGCACTTTTTACTATTGGATTAGCTGCGACTACCCATTAGGAGTATTCATTCTAAGATTTGCTTGATTATCTTCGCGGAATGGAGGTGTATTCCATATAAAAAATGTTTAATGTCATGTTAGATAATTTAGTTTTTATTTACAATAAAAATATAAGACAAAAATAAAATGGCAAAATATAAGTTTTGTGTTATTTACATACTCACAAACAAAGTACGGTTTGATCAATTCAAGAACTTAGAACCAATTAGTAGGACAATACGGAGCCAAGTCATGTTGGCACCACGAAGATGTATACACGTTATGATTGTAGTCATTGGAATAGTATGAAGCGCTCGACTTCGGGGGGTCGACTTTCATGGTTTCCTGGTACTCGAAGGCGTATTCCGAACGGACTTCATCGTCTTCGGCGATGGCGTCCTCCTTTGAGGGAGTACATGGAATGTCAACGTCTTCATTGATGTCGAAGGCGTAGACGGAATGGACGTCTTCGTAGAGATCCAAGTCGAATGCATACTCCGAGTGGGTATCTTCGTTGGCATTGTCGTCCTTGATGTTAAGGGTATCGAAGGCGTAGACCGACTTGGCGTCCTCGTCCTTGGCCTTTTCTTGATATTCGAAGGCGTATTCAGAGCGGACTTCATCGTCGACTTCGGTGGTTGAGATGGGGTCAACGATGGGCTCGTTGAGCGGGTCAAAGGCATAGACGGAGCGGACTTCATCGTCATTAGCTTCCTCGGAACGGACAGCAGCTTCCACAATGCGTTTAAGTTGAGCCAATTCGTCTTGAATAGCCTGCAATTCGGCGGCATCGGGGATTTTCAAGTCTTCGTCCTTGACACCGACAAAGTACTTGGCACACAGCATATCATCGACTCTACGGCTGATAATTTCATCAGCATTAAGGTCTTCAGAACTTTCAATGGCAGTGTGGACCGAGACGGCATCATCACGCGATTCATGCTCATCGATGTCTTCAAAATCATCGACTTCCTCCTCCTCTTCTTCAACATCTTCTTCATCTTCAGAGTCGCAATGACAGCTTTCATCCTCCTCACAGTCGCACTCACTCCAACCTTCGGCATCTTCATCTTCGTAGTCCGAATCTTCCGCGGAGTCATACTCTTCTTCAGCATCAGCCTTCGGAGCCGCCTCAGGCTGAGGACCCATAGCATAGTCCTCCACAGTCCACAAAAAAGGGTCAACCTGGAGGTAGGGGAGCGCCATCAACTCCTCAAGGGTCAGTTCCGAGGTCGGAAGCAAGCCCTGGAAGAACGGCAGCTCTGGCTGGCAGAGAAGATCGCCCTTTTGGGGGTTGTCATACAGGTCGCTGAACATGCAAGCGACGGTGTGGAGGTGCTGCTTGAAGTCGGACCACTTGCACTCCTTGCAAAGAAAGTTGCGGCGGATTTTCTAAAAAATATGCTTATTTTCGAAGTTTTACTTAATTACTGTAACTTACAAGCTCACTAATCTCGCCATCGTGGGTAGCCTTGACAATAATAGCCTTAGTCTTAAGCGGCAAAAGACCAATGTTGGCGTCCATCATGCTCTTGAACAAGTTGCAAAGCATCTTCATGACGATGTACGCATTCTTGCGAGCGGCATTGTCGTTATTTTTGGTGTATTGACTGGCAAAACTGTCAAGATCCATGCCCTCTGGATTTGTACTAACGTTGTAGTACAGTTTCGCTTCATCATCGACGATGATGTCGATCAAGTCCGTTAGGTTTTTGTGCTCGAAAGCCCACATGCCGGGGGTTTCACCCTGGATGCCTGCGGGCATGTCACGGATGCAAACGGTGACCTTCTTATTCAGCTTCTTGCTGATGCTGATCAGAGTCGAACCGTGAGCGGTATCGAACAGATGCGAAATCCCGACGTAGTAGGTCGCGAACAGCTTGGACTTGAGCAGCTTCAAGGTGTTGTTGTTGCCCATAGGGTAGGGGATCGACGCATTGGCGCGGCTCATGGTTGGAAGTTGGTTAGGATGGTCAAGTTTTGGACTAGGCCTATAAAAATGTTAGTAAAACACTGTATTTGGAACTTTGGCGACACGAAAAAAGCGACAGATGTGATCTCAGAAACGAAAGACCTCACTGACTACCGGCTCAAAGCGAAGAAGTAGTGACTTGTACTTGCGCAATATGCCGAATAGACTGTGTAATGATGGTTTTGGCTTTTGGTAGATTTGAGCTGTGCTCTGCTGTTGTGGCCATGGGCGTGTTTTGGACGACCGACGACGGCAAGAGCGGACGGTTCTAGGCCAAAGGTCGTGTTCGCTTCGGTCACACAGGCTAATGTGGACACTGGTCAACGGAAAAATGAATGGATGGACATTATCGCCGCCAGCACGCACTGTGGCTGTGCTTATTGTAAAGAATTGGAAGTGTTCCATTGGCTTTGGAATTGATTGGCACTTCCCGGTCCGAGCTTTACTGCGCAGGCAATACTGCGGAGAAGTCGGGGACATGAGAGTCAAAGATTAACGTTAACAATAAAAGTTTTGACTGTAACAGACATGCAAAAGGCCAGTTTTGCATGCATAACTATTCCACGTTTATGAAATCTGGATGGATTAGGCTAAATCTGATGCAAGTTTTGTCACCTATTCGGGTTACAGGTGGATCAATCGAACAATCATAAAGGGATTCTAGGTTGCAGTTGACCGTTGTGACAATACAACAATTGGCCGTTTCGCTGTCGTAGAGCCTTTCTATTCATTTTTTGGCGCTAAAAATGATGTTGAAATGTTTCAACGCTCATGTTTTCCTACTCACGTTCATGACATTGTCATCGCTGATAATCGCCCAAATCGACAAATTCCCCGATTGTGCACAAGGCCAATTCCCGCTGCCCCAAGACTTGGACGAAATGGACATTGACCCTACACAGTGTGACCACCGTGTCAAAAACGCTACAGGGTGTTTGCTCCACATCTCATGGCAGTACCGAATGGTCACTCGTAGATGTGATTACGATAAATGTGAAATTGCTGGTGGGAGCACAGCATGCATCAACGACACCCAGAGGGCTGTGATGACGTGCTGTTGTTTTGGTGATGGCTGTGACTTTCATTTGTGAAGCCTTCAAATGATTCATAAAGATGGCATTGGATTACAGTTTTATTGTACGCACAATATAATGTGACATAAGTCTTTTCAACGTCAAAACAACAAAAAGATAAATCAGTTCAGGAAAAATCTTTTGACGACTTCAAACTTTTCATCCCATTCAGGCACCGTTGGCGTATTACGGGGTATCGTTTCGTCATAATGATTAAATAAACCCTCAAAACAGCCAACGGAACTAAGCAAAAGATCAAACACTTCTTTATACTTGTCCAGAGCAACTTCCATTTCACTGTGATACACCTCCATGTTGTCCAAAACCTTCAGCAAACGGCATCGAATATCGGGTATGTCCTCGACGACTATTGCTTGAATTGACTCTCTATGGATTGTCAATATTTCATAACAGTAATCAAAGCCATCCGGTTTCATTTCTTCTTCAATCAGAGCAAATCCGTCATAAACATTGGAAAATGATGAATTAACAAATTTTTCCATTGTCAAAAGAAGTTGGCTAACATTCTGTTTCGCATTAGCGCGAACTTCATGGGCGTTTCTCATGTCTCTTACGTAGTAGAAAGCCTCAACGGCTTGGGATTCGCTAATTTCAAAGTCCAAACCTGCAAACAAGACATACCCTTCAGCCGTTCGAGGTGGATCAGTCGTTGGGGCAGCATGGATTGGGAATACGGCGCCACAAACAGCTAGAAGAATGATGAAGGCAAACATTGTCGGAACACAGTGTGCCGATACTTCCTGAAGTCTTCCTTAAATAGTGAATAAAGCTTGAATCATTGGACCAGTATTCAGTATGATGTTGTTGATAAACATGCATTGACATCATCGTATTTTTCTAATTGAATTGCGTAATTTAAATGTTGAAAAACAATCGTCATCGGAATGTTTTGGAAGTTTTTAGCTTGAAAACGATGTTTCATTTTGAAAGAACTGAACACTGATTGTGGGGGCGTAATAGAGTTTTTTTCGAATGCATGTCGAAATGAAATCACAATCATTTTTTAATCTAATGCCAGTGTTTAAAGGATGGTATGTTTTCCCGAACTAACACTTTATTTGTTTTTGTTGTATTTTTCACTTTTATAAAGCCACTTTATTGTGGCAAAAACTCTAAATTTTGTTTAATCTAAACATTGTGTTCTTTTTAAGATGTTTTTGAACAAGGAAAATAATTTTATTTAACATTTATTTTTATCAATAAACTGAAGAAACCGCAATTGTATTCAAATTTCGACAATTACAAGATATATCATGATTGTGCTTACATTACGCAACAATAAATATGTTTTAAAGTTTTTCATTCTCTTTTTCTTTTTCCATTGCAGCAACTTCAGTTAACTTTTGATCCAACTCGTGTTGAGAGAGTAGCCGACCACTTGCATTCCAAGAAAAGTACTGTAAAAGTACGCGCAAATGTTTCTCATTGTAGCGAGACGGGTTAATGTTCTTCTGTCCGAAAAGACCAAGCACATTTTTCTTGAGGTCGATTAAGTCGAATAAAAGTTGCCGAATTCCCGAATATTTCAAGAAATCATATTGTCGACGATACGTAGCGTGTCCCTCCAAAATGAACGTAATTGTGTTCTTCGCTTCTTCCAGCAGTTCTTTGCGTCGTTGGTTGAAATAATTCTTGTCGAGCGTAGTTAGTACTGTCAAAATGACGCGATCATATACGATTATCGAATCGACTTGGTCATATGTTTCAAAGAAGAAGGTGTAAGCATTATCAAGCTTCTGGGTGAAATTAGCCAATAGTTCAGCAGCAGTTGCTCTGGCCTCGTCGGATACAGTTCCATTAAATTTGGTAGCGTTTAGAATAGGGACGGGCAGGCGGAGAACACTCGGTCACCCAGAGCGTGTCCCCA
>KB455168.1:34204-45857 GCA_000341325.1 Panagrellus redivivus | reverse complement strand
ACAAAGTGCCGAAACACACATTTGGCATTCATTTTTTGACATTTACGGCATGCGCGCCCTTGCGCGCCCAGATGGCACCTATACCATTCGACTCAGCATGAAAAGTTGTATGAGGGGTGGCCGTTTGAAGACCCCACAAGACCCCCAAATTGTGCCACGATTTTTTAAGTGAAAATGCCAAAAATAAATTTTTCTAAATCGACTGGTTTGGTCATCCGTATACCTTCTTTTATGTACGGCAAATCGATTGATGTTATTGGTTCTGCCCTAAATACCTTAGAAAATGCCAAAAATGACATTTGAAGTTATCTTTCCAAAAACTATTTTTGTATCACAAAAGAGGTTTACTACTTGTGAAACTTCGCTACAAAGGCCATTGATGTTATTTTGCACTGTAAAAACTACATTTTCATGGTTATGGCATGTGAATTGTCAACTTTAATATTGAAAAAAACCGCGCTAATGTCACGGATTGGTTCGCGCGCCTGTGCAAATGCATTTGTTGCGTTCGCTAAAAGGGACTGCGTCAATGGAGAAAACGCGTGCTGCGAGGGGCTTGGCAAAACGTACCCTCTGACAATGGGGATCGTCGGAAACGAAACGCGAGTCCCCCTGGAAAAAGTTTTCGGATTTTTGCGCTCTTTCCTCGGCATTTTCGGCCCTTTATGATTTTTTTAAAATTCCAATTCTTTTTCCAATCAAAATCTACGATGATTTAGCGTCGAATAAGACCGATTGCAGCCAAATCGGTCGACATTTATTTTTACCTGCCGGTCCCTAGTTTAGAAAGCTGTAAAGGTTCTCAGCTTGCAAGATTGCATCCCATATGACGAGGTCTGCATTGGCCTCAAAGTCTGCAAGGCTTCGGTTTTCAGCTGGGGGTTGGTCAAACAGATGAGAATCACCCATGGCTTCAAGAAAACCATTCAAAGTTGGTAAAGGTCGACGGGTTGGACGAGCATGGGTAACAACTGCGATGCCAACAATGGCCAAAACAGCGATGAGAATACGCATTGTCGATACACTGTATGCGTTTCCGCCACGAAACAGTCATCTTATATATCACCTCTGTTCGTGACTTTCAACATTTTGTGTGAGGAATGATTGGTTTTCCGTGAAATTTAACTTTTTTCTAAGAAAAAAGTATGTTATTTCCTACAGCGAAGCTAGTTTACGAAATTTGAAGTTGATCGACTGTTGATAACATTTCCGGCAGTAAGCGATGACTATTCTTTCAACGATGATCTGATGCAATCAGTGATATTTGGTTAAAATGTTATGGTAAGGTGTTTTTTGCCCGAGACGCGAAGGCAAAATAGTGTCACAATCAACGACAGGGCTGTGATGACATGCTGTTGTTTTAGTGATAGTTGTGACTGTCAATTGTAAATCTTTATAACTAAGAATTTCCGACTTTTGGAATACAGTTTTATTATTCGAGCATCAGAATACAGTGTGATACGTTTTTCAATCCTGAACTTAATTTTGAAGTGGAATAAATATGATTTGTTGCTTTGTGTAAAACGTCAAAAGTTTAAAAACATTATAAATCGCGTAAAAACATCAAAACTCCGATCCCACACATCCAACGGTGGCACCGTTGCGGTAATATTCTGGTCGTAACGGTGAAATGAATACTCAAGACAGTTGATAGACGTCAGTAAAGAATGAAACACTTCTTTGTACTCATCCAAAGCAATTTTCACTTGTTCACGATACACTTCTCCGTCACGGCTGTCCAAAGTCTTCAGCAAACGGTCACGAATATCAGCAAGATCCTTGCTCTTTTGTGTTTGAATATATTCTCTTTGAGTTGTCAGCACTTCAAAACAGTATTCAAAACCATCCGGTTTTACTTCTTCTTCAATCAGACTAAATCCATCATAAACAGAGGAATAAGTACTGTTGGTATACTTTTCTACGTCCGATATAAATGCGTTAACACCTGGCTTCGCAACAGCAGGAACTTCAAAAAGGTTTCTCGCGATTCTAACGAAGTAGAAAGCGTTAGCGGTTGTGAAGTCACTAAGGGTAAACCCAAAAATGGCATCTTTGATGTAGGCTTTAACAGATTGAGGTGAAGCTGTCGTTGGCTTAGCATGGGTTGGTAAGATGGCGCCACAAACAGCTAGAAGAATGATGAAGGCACTCATTGTCGAAAAACTGTGTGCCGATACTTCCTGAAGTCGTCTTAAATAGTGAATGAAGATTGAATCATTGGACCAGTATTCAGTATGATGTTGTCGACAAACATGCATCGACATCATTGTATTTTTCGATTGCGTAATTTAAATGTTGAAAAACAATCGTCATCGGAATGTTTTGACAATTTTGATTTTAAAAACAATGTTTCATGTGAACTCCCGAATACTTGAAGAAATGATATTGTCAACGATACACATGTGGCATCTTGAAAAAAGATGTGTTCTTCACTTCTTCAACAGTTTTATGTATTGTTTATTCTCCATACATGTAGCCTGCGATGCTAAATATTATCGCGTTTTTCCGAGAAAAATCAAAACCAAAAAACGTATTCTTTCCACTTTTTGAAAAACATTTTTGTTTTAACAATGACCGTTTTTTCAACGAGGATTCTGATGCAATCATTGAATCATTTTTTTAGGAGTTTGTTGTGATCGTGCCTTTTTTGCGTCACCCTCAAATTAAGAAATCATTTTTATTTCAAATTGCAATTTGATCGTAACAACTAAAAAGTAAGTCACGGATTCACAATATACAAAATTCTTAAAACAACTTCAGATTTTTTTGCATTATTAAAACGCGTTTCGGTTGTTTGATTTACGTGTTACGATCCATTAATTTCTTCCACCATTTGATCCAACTGACTTGGAGAGGGTAGTTCACCAGTCTGTCCCCAGAAAACAGATGCCACCAGTATACGCTTCTGTGATTCGGTAACTTCAGACGTGTCGATAATGTTGAGTTCCAGAAGTTGTGCAACATGGTCGCGAAGGGTGGTAAACTCTTTTAGAAGTTTATCAATTTGTGAATCCTTCATGAAAGTCGATTTGACATGTGCATCCTGCGACCCCAAGAAGTCGAAAACTTCAATCTCCGCTTGTTCCAACAGTTCTTCAACTCGTTTTCTGTTATCTTCGTCTGTACCGATCAACTTTCTAGCCATCAAGCTAGTGTAGTGAACAAGTTCGACCTCCGAATAAAGCTGATCGATGGTTTCATAGAGGAAAGAGTAAGCTTCTTCAACCCTCTTTGTCAAGTTGTGAAACAGTTCAATGACAGTCGCTTCGGCATTGTCGGACACTCTTTCATCCACTTTTGAACTATTCAGAAATTCGATCAGATGCTCAGCTTTCATCGATATGTCAAGAGTCGTGAAACCAGAAAGCGCCTTAAAATTTTGAAGGCTTCGGTTTCCAGATGGTGGAATCTCGAAGGGGTTGACATCAGCAGGAAAGGCATCGTAGAAATGCTTATACTTGGGTGTAAATTTGTGCTCGGGTACTGGAAGAGCTTGAGTGACAGCTACGAGGCCAGCATGGACCAAAACAGCGATAACAATAAGCATCGTCGACGCACTGTATACTTTTCAAACTTGAATAAGTCGCTTTATATACTGCTTAAGTAAAGTTTCTGTGAATTAATGGCATTACACTTTTCACGAACAATGGCTCATAGTTGAAAGAATATGCGCGTTCGACCATATTCTCCCAGTTTGATAGAAGCTCATCGACGGTTGCCTCTGCATTGTTTGGAATCTTGCCGCTAACTTTAATATCATTGACGTATTTTAAGATTATATATCTATACATCTCTGCATCAGATACGACGTTGAATCCAACGGCGACATAATTACTTAGATTTCGGTTTTCACGTGGTGGTATGGGGTACAGTTCAAAGGGGTAACCCTCAGCCAAAGATGGATCCAATGGTCGGCCGATTGGGCCGGCATTGGAGACAGCTGCGATGCCGACAAGGGCCAAGGTGGCAATAAGAATATGCATTGTCGATACACCTTGTGCTTTTTGGTTTCATTGTCTTATATACCGGTTTTGTGGGCTTTTGTATACTTATTTTCAACGTTAAACGCGTTTCGCATGATCGATGATTGTTCCTTCGATGATGCCATTGCCTCAATCAATGAATCATTTTTTTGTGTGCTATGCTTGGATGGATGTTTTGCATCTTCAATTGTTTCTACGAAAATCAAAAACCTTTTTTCACCGTCATAATTTATGTTTGCCTCATCAGAAGTCAAAAAATGAAATTGAATCAGTTTATTGTCACAGTAAAATGTAAGTGCTTAAATATGCTTTAATCCGTCATAGATCGGCATGTAGTATCCATGCTGTTCTATATACTTTTCGACAGCTTCATTAACCTTTTCTTGCGACGGTACGACACCTGTTAAAGTCCACAAATACACGGCACCATAACGTTCCAACTGTTTTCGATGAAACAAAGAAGATCTAATACCGTTATATTCTATGAGCTCAGCAACATTCTTGTTGATTAGTATCAAATTATCATTCACTTTGCCAAACTCCCTCAAAGCACTGGAGATGTCTTCTTTATGATATTTAAATCCTTCACGCAACATTTGTTGCAAAAAACGACATAAACTATCAGGCCAGTATCTGTACTCTCTCAGTTGTCTGAAGAATAGTTCATACATGTCAATAGTGTAATTGACGTTTGATGGCATAACTGCCGATTTCAGCTGCTCCGTGGTTTCGTCGATAAAAGACCAAGCATTTTCGACTACGTTTTGCCAGTGCAAAACTTGCTTTTCGATTTCTGCGGTTTCAGTGGTTAGAACTGGTTTTCCCGATTCAACATCCATCAGATAATTTACCACTTTAAGTGAATACATATTGGCATCATACAGGACCAAGCAGGAAACGGCGACAAAATTTTCGAGGCTTCGGTTTTCACGTGACGGTATGGGGTACAATTCGAATGGATAAGGCTCTGCTAAAAATGGATCTAGTGGTTGACGGTTTGCAGCAGCATTGATCACAGCTGCGAGACCAACAAAGACGAAAACAGCGATTAGAATACGCATTCTTGATGACCTGTATCCTTTATGGCCTCGTTGTCTTATATACTTGGTATATTTTCTACACCTTTTGTAAAAAAAAGGCGTTTTGCGTTATCGATGATTATTCTTTCTATAAAACTTTTGATGCTTGAATGCTTCTACAGTAATGTTTTATGAGAACTTTCAATTTTCTTACGAAACAGCTTTGATTCTTGAAAAGATCAATGCAACTGCTTACAATACTGATTTGCCCATTTTTTAACATTTTTGTTTTTGAACGATGATTATTCCTTCACAACCGATTCTGATGCGATTGGTGAATCAGTTGTTTCTCATGAAATTGTTTATTAATTGTTATATTTGTTTTAGTTTTCCGAGTCGCAAACAAAGCGAAGGCAACCTTCGAGAACAGTAGTGAAAAATTTTCTAAAGAAAATACCGTTTTTATATGAAGTTTATGCAAACTGTGATCATATCAAAGAACAACTTCATACATATAACATCTTGAGATATTTACTACGTACTTTCATCATTTCGTCGATTGCTTTTTCGAGTTCACTTTGATTTTTAATTTCGCCTGCGGCAAACCACATGAAAACAACATACGAATAGTAATCTTGTTCTTGAGAAAGTTTATGAAACTTAATGCCGTTTCGGGAGAGCAAATGGTATACTTCCACGTCTTTTGTCATTAAGGCTTCAATCATTTTTCTCCATCCAAAGTTAGTGACAATATGTTTTATGCCTATTTCTGGTTTCTTGTTAAATTCTTCGAATACCAGAGTTTGCACATTTGACAATAAAGTGTCGCGTTGCTGCTTGTAGTCATCCTCATCTAAGTTTAAAACGAGATTCTGGTCGACACTGTAATTGGAACGATGAGCAGGGCTAACTAAGGTATAACAAAGTTTCCCGGAACGGATCGGACATGTCCAAATCCGTTCCTGACGATCTAAAAATTGGCACGTACAAAAAATGCCAATTGCAATCTGGAACTTGGTCCTCAACACTATAATTCACATACCCGTCAGTTGCTTTTAACTGTACAAGAGTTTCATAGTAGAAAGAAAAAGCATCTTTGACCATGTTTTGCAAGTCAAAAGTAAAATCATCTGACTCAATTGATCTATCAAAAGACCAGCCAACATTTGGAGTATTGATGTACTTTAACGTCTTGAATGAGAACATCCATATGTCAGTGATGAGGCAGGTTGAAACGATGTCAAAATTACTGAGACTACGATTTTCACGAGGCGGTACAGTGTATTCACTAAAAAAGAGTAATTAAAAGACTACCCCAGGTTTCATCGGAAGTTTACACTCGGCGTAAACTTTCGATAGCATGCAAAACAATGCGAAACATTACGCCTTCCATAACCTTAAGATTACTTTGTGAAAGATTACGGGAAGCGTAATGTTCCTAAAGTTTAATCTTTTTTGTGTGTACCGTTCAAAGTCGTCCAATATCTCGTCAATCGATTCATTGAAGAACCACGCATTGGTGACGGCTGCAAGGCCAACAAGGATCAAACCAGCGATGAGAATACGCATTGTCGACACACTTTATGCTTTTCAGCTTTATTTTCTTATATACTAGTTGGGTGTGGTTTTGGTATGCACATTCGAAATGTTAAACGTTTCGCGTGATCAATGGTTGTTCTTTCGATAAAGCATTTGACGCGATCAATGAATCACTTTTTCAGGGGATTGCTATGCATAAATGTTATTGTTAAAAAAGTCAAATGAGTGCCATTTACTAAATCGACGCCACTGTTAAAAACACTCATTCGACTGTATGTTGATGGCATTTAAGAATGAGCTATGAACCAATATTCTGATTAATTAATCAAAAAATTAGTTTTTTTAAGAGATTTTAACAATGAATTGCGCAAAAAAGTAATAGAGCGAAGTCTTCATTTTTATTTTAAGTTTAAGCAAATTGCGATTACAGAAAGTAAATTAATAAGAAATAGAAGTTATTTGTAAAAATCTATTACAAAGTTATTATCATGTTCTTTCATTAGTTTATCGGCTGCTTTATCAACTTCATGTTGAGGTAGTACAACACTTGTAAACTCCAAGTAGAAATACTATGAGCGCGTTCCATTTGTTTTCGATGAATGAAAGTAGGGTCAATACCATGTTGTTTGATTGCATGAAAAACGTTCTCGTTGTTTAATTTCAAATCTTCCAGAATAGTCCGAATACCGGAATTCAATAGCTGATTGAACTTAAGTTTCGGTTTTTTGCGCAATTCATCGAGTGCGACAGCTCTCACATTTTTCCATTCAGGATCGCGGCGGTTTTAAAAAAATCCTTGCTCTCAATTAAAACCTTACGCATTTCAACACTGTAATTAACATGTCTGACGGCCGATTCAAATTGCTGAATATGTAGTTTCGTAGTTGAAAGAATAAGCCCTTTCGACAATGTTCTTCCAGGGTGACATAAGTACATCGATCGTTGCATTGGCATCGTCTGGAACCTTTCCGCTAACTTTGATATCATTGACGTATTTCAACATAACATATCCATTCAGATATGTATCAAGATACAAAATGATTGAAACAGCACCATAATTAGACAGATTTCGGTTTTCACGTGGTGATATGTGGTAAAGTTCAAACGGGTAAGCCTCTGCTAATGCTGGTCGACCCATCGGACCAGCATTGGTGACAGCTGCGAGGCCAACAAGGGCTAAAGCAACGATGAGAAGACGCATTATCGACGCACCTTATGCTTTTTGGCTTCATTGGTTGATGGACTTTCTGTAACATTTGACACATTGCGCGTGATCGATGATGATGCATGTTATGCAAAAAATGAATCACTTTTCTGAAGAATTGTTTTGATTTTTTTACAGTAATTTCAACCCCGATTCTAATGTTGTCAATGAATTAACTATTTCAAATGCTATTGCTAATTAAGTGCTTTATTTTTCTCCACCAAACCGCAAAAATATTGCATCATGAACTTGAAATGATAATACATCAGTTTCATTTCCAAATAAAAGTGAGTTATGATTGTAGCAGATTTCACTGATACATCGGTAAGTAATGACCATAAATTTTGATCACATTGTCAACTTCTTGATCGACTTCTTGTTGGGAGGGTACGCTACCTGTCAACTGCCAAGTAGAAATGGCAAGCGCGCGTCCGAGCTGTTCTCGATGGAAGAAAGCCGGGTCAATGCCGTTGTGTTTGATTATACGGGCAATGTTCTTATTGCTCAAAGCGAACTCACGCAGAACGTTAGTAATATCTTCCTTGATAACCTGACCCTCCTCAACGTCCTTTACCGTGTACAGTTCATTGACTAGACGCTTCCGCAACATTTCCCAATAATAATTGAGTCGATTTCTGTAGTTATTCTTTCTAACGTTATTTGTAAACAAAAATATATCCATTCCTTCGGTGTAGTTGACGTCCCCGACTTCCGATTGAAGTAGTCTAATCATGTCATAGTTGAAAGAATATGCGCGTTCGACCATATTCTCCCATTTTGATAGAAGCTCGTTGATAGTAGCCTCGACGTTGCTTGGAATCTTGCCGCCAACTTTAATATCATTGACGTACTTCAGCACTTGTAATGAATACAGTGTTGCATCAAAATGAACCAAGTAGGAAACAGCGACAAAGTTAGCAAGACTACGGTTTCCATGCGCCGGTATGGTGTAGAGATCGAATGGATAACCATCTGCCCGTGCATCAAATATTCCGGACGGCGTAGTTTCGCCAATTGGACCAGCATGGATCACAGCTGGGAGGCCAACAAGGGCCAGAACAGCGATGAGAATAAGCATTATCGATACACTGTATAGTTTTTTGTCTTCGAAGCAGGCGTTTTAAATACTGATGTAATGTGATTGCATGGTTTTACCATTTTGCCTGAATGATGATTGTTTTTTTTGATGACGCTCATATTTCAATCGACCAGAGTTTCGTGATTAACGACTTCTCATAGTACACCAAATTAGCCACTTTTTCATAGAATTGGAATTTTAGAACATTCATACACTTTATTTTTGCACAAAAGTATAAAACACCTGATAATCAACAAACGCAAAACCAATAGCGCCCTCACGTGATTACAAAACAACCGCAGTTGGTTTTGGTATACAATATTCGACATTTAACATGAAAAATTTAATTCTTGGTTAAACAAAATCGCAAAATAGAAAGACAGTTTTCTCAAAAATATAGAGAGTTGAAATCAACCGCGGATTCAAGTGAAAACGTCCAACGGCTCGTTACACCCTTGTCAATACAATTTTCGTAGTATGAACGGCAAACTTCTTTTGCCTACTTATCGTCAAACGTTCTCGTACATTTTTTTAATTCGACGAAATGAATGTTGACTATCGAACGCGGTATATCCCGTTTGGAATTTCCAACTGAAGGTAAAACCATTCCCTTGTTAGGATAATTATTGCACGTGTTAGCAGTATTTTTGTTTGAGAAACGAAAACCACATTTCTAATACAATCGATGAATAAGTGTTTTTTTTAGCTTCGAAAACCCAATATCAAAACCTTTTTAATTATAGACTTAAAATAACTAACTGCAGCTAATTTTTAGGAAAGCTCTTTTTTACTTGTTAGCTATATGCGGTTTTCATTCTATCAAAATCAGAGTGGATCAAGTGAACAGTATGCCTCTTCTATTTCATTGCATTACATTCCGGGTTGATGAACTTTCTGTAACATTAAACGCGTTTCGCATTATTCATGATGATGCCTGTTATGCAATCATTGAACCACTTTTCTGTGGAATTGTTTCGAATGTCTTACAGTAATTTCAATCCCGATTCTAATGTCGTCAATAAATCAACTATTTCAAATGCTATTGCTGATTAAGTGCTTTATTTTACTTTACCAAACCACGAATCATAAACTATAATGAAGATACGTTAGTTTTATGTCCAAATTAAAAAGAGTCGTGATTGCAACGGATTTCACTAATACATCGGAAAGTAATGACCAAGATGTTTTAACGCATCATCAACTTTTTGGTAGACTACTTGTTGGGAGGGTACGCGACCTGTCGAATGCCAAGCGTCAAGGGTAAACAGGCGTCCGAGCTGTTCTCGGTGGAAGAAAGCCGGGTTAATACCATTGTGTTTGATTATAAGGGCAAAGTACTTATTGCACCAAGCCAACTCACGCAAAATTTTTGCAATATCTTTTTTAATAACCTGACCCTCCTTAACGTCCCTTTCCGTGCACAGTTCATTGTCTAGTCGTATCCGCAACGTTTCCCATGATAAATTGAGGTGTTTTTTGTAGTAATTCTTGTTAATATTATTTCGAGGAAAAAAACTACTCATTACTTCGGTGTAATTGACACGTCCGACTTCCGATGATTAAACTCATAACATCGGGCGCAGCGTGGTGAACGCAAAATACATCTTTTAACTGAGTGTGCATTTGTCAAGCACCTCGGACATCTAAATGCCTGGACATTGAGGACGTCGAATTGACCGGTGAGATGGCTGCTTTGGTAACCCGTTGTAGCATCGGTACGGCAGATCGCTGTATGGGCTTGGGGAAACTCGTATAATGAGACTTCTAATGCGTTGTGGTACCGTGGAGGCAGTGTCGGTGCATCTCTTCCTGGCACAGTGTACAGGTAAACGCCAGGGTTCTCCAAAAGGGCACCATCAATTTGGTCGACACAGCGGGCCGCTTGATCGGCATATTGGTTCAAGTCCTGCAAGCAATTCACAACGTATTACGTGTTAAAAGTGAACAAACTTACAAGTTTGTCGTTAAGGTAGTTTTCCCTCAAATCCAACAGCTTCATCCTAACCGTTCGCAATGTTGGTCCCAAAGGCGAGTACATGTTGTTGCAAGCATCTAACTGAGTAAGGATCATGTTGACAATACTTGTAACAGCGTCAGTCAAACACTCCTCGTTGGTAAGAGCCGGTTCGTCGAATAAGTCTATGCTGCGATTCGTCTGAAGATTTACATTCAACTGAGTTGAATTTTGACATAAAAGCAGCAATTTTGTGCTGTCACAACCGAAAAAGAAAAACACTAATTATGGTCTTTTTGGAAGATTGCCGTCAAAAGTCACCATCGTACCCGCCAACAAGCCTGTGGCATTGTCACGATTGCCCACCGTTGCCGCCGGCAACGGGCACGCGGCCGATCATGACGCAGCCATCGGCCGCTAGCAGTCACTTTCTGGGTGGCAGCAAAAGAAGGAGGAAGCAATCGGGGTCGAAATGCAATGGTAGAGCGACAGTTTGTTTGGGATGTGAAAGTTGGGGAATGTCATTGAAATGAAACTTACTTGGCGGGAGTGTCACACTCGGACCAGGATGGAAGAATTGACCAACTGATGTGAGTAGCAACACCGAACCGGGTTGGTAGAAGTGACCAACTGAGTGGTAAAGCCGAACCCGGAGGTGAAACGACAGCAAGCTGGAGAGTCTGAAACTTTATATATATTGGTTTGAAATGAAAGCGACCTGAACTCACCCGCAAGCTGTATCAGCGTCTGTCTTGATGTCGGAGAAAGCGGTAGATTACGCAGAAGTAGATCTGGAAAACACTGTTACAGCGCAATGATAAGGGGTGGGGAGACCGGCACACGAAAAGCGGGGTCACGAGAACCAGATTGCAGGTA
>KB455167.1:73458-86313 GCA_000341325.1 Panagrellus redivivus | reverse complement strand
TGTTCCCCTTGTCCCGGCTATAAAAGGCCGGGCGTGTGCCTGAATAAAGTTAGTCCAGTTCATCTCTCATTCCCCAGAACCCACGGTACAACACAGGGGCTACATAATATTAAATACATCGAATATCAACTTAGATACCTATAACATAAATTAGACAAATCAGCATTCCCAATGCTTATTTTCATTTGAATAGATCCTGCAGTTAATATTTAAATTGAAAGAACTTCCATGACGATATTTAGCAATTTTTAACAAGAATGTCGAAGACGTTTTTAAAACCTAATTCCAGCCTTCATTATTTACGTCCTATAATTTGCGGAATTTTGGAGCTAAAACCCAAAATTCCCCAAAAAAATAAAATAAAATAACGACGAAAAGTGTCATAGTAAGATTGTTGGGATAGAAGGAAAAAATGCTGCCGAATAACAGAACGTCTTGCGTTCTGTTATTCGCAATTTAGCTCAGTAAAAACAATACTGGTCACAAATACCAAGTTTAGTAGTGTTCTGCATTTGGCACGATACAAATGTTGCTAGAAGGTCAACAAAGTGTAATTACAGAACAAATTTTATTTAGTGGAAAACAGAAAAGCGATAAAAAAGAAAACATTTACAAAAGTTGATACACATCCCTGCTTAACATTTGGCAGTGCCACTTTAAAACAGAATTACTGCTTCTCAAGCTGAATGCGAGCAAGACGCTCCTTCTCGAAGTAAACGGCTTTGTCCTCGTCGCTGAGTTTGTTCCAATCCGAGATCAACGCCTGGCGCTGCAAATCGTTGTCCTTCTTGCCGAAGTTCTCGTCGGCATTGAGGCGTCGCATGGCTTTCTTGTAGAACATGAAGGCCGTCGGTGTCTTGTTAGCATCAGCGTTCGCTTCCGGTTCATCTTCTGTGGCCTCGGTATCTTCGGTATTATCTGGCTTCGAAGACGCCTCATCTTCATCATCGATAACTTCCCAGGAATTTTCAGGATCGGAATCTTCGGAAGTGTCAACGGTGATGGTAGGTTCAAGAGAACGTGGTTCCAAAGAAATATCTTCTGGTAAAACGGCGTCTGGAATAACGGCAGTTGTGGGCTCTGCATCAGTGGTTGATGTAGTTTCTTCTTCCTTCTGGATATTGGCATCGTCATTGACAATTTCCCAGTTGCCTTCAGAATCGGATTCTTCAGAAGCGTCACCGGTGACGGTAGGTTCAACATGTAATTCCAAAGAAGCGTCTTTTTGCGGGACAGTTTCTGGAATGACGGGGGTTGTGGGTTCAGCGTCATTGGTCAACGTAGTTTCTTCGTCCTTCTCAGCATTGGTACTGTCATTGACGACTTCCTCCGGGTCGCTGGACTCTACTTCTGCGGAGGCATCCTCTGTGGCTTTGTTCTCCACCAAGAGTTCTTTCGGCACAAAGGTAATAGTGTTTGTCGTCGACTTCTTCGACAATCCATCGTTAACCTGAAAAATATACTCCAAATTTCGGATGAAAAACCATAAAACTTACCACCCAATGGAAGTATGTTCCTACATCAGGAAACTCTTTTGACAACTTTGTAGTATTCAGTTTTGCCACTTCTTTGCAAGCAACTTTTTGCTCATCACTAACGTCGTTCCATGACTTAGAAATGTCTCCAGTTTTGTTTTGATATATTCTCATAGCGTTGATTGGGAACTTATTAATATGTTCATGGATCTTCTTAATCCGGTTTACAATATCAAAGTACGGTTGCCGTTCTTCATCGCTGAGATTCTTGAAGCGTTGCCCCATAATCAAAGCCAGTTGGAATTGACGCTTATTAGACATTCCAGGTTCTTTTAAGAGTTCTTTCTCATGGTGCTTTAGGTAGAGCATAACCGCTTTTTGTTCGGTAGTGATACCCTGAAAAATATACATATATATATAAAAGTTTAGTTTATGTTGACAATATACTTACACCTATATATACTCTCTTTACCGAGAGCATAACACCAGGTGTACTCATACTATATTTTCCAAAATCGTAGTGGGACTCGTTTGAGTAATACCAGTCAAACGCGTTTTTCTTTTGGCGTTCAAGCAATTCCTCCTTGGCAATATCAATGTAATACTGCTTGGCCGGAGCGCTGAGACATTCCCATGTACGATGCAGCTGCGTCGATTCCTTGGCATACGCTTTATCCATGATTGAATTTTTAGCCACTCGGCTGAAATCACTTGCGAACGAAGCGCACGCCTTTTTGAGGCATCTATCATTGGTCGCTTGGTCGTAGTAGACCTTTCGATCTTGATCAGTAAAATTCACAAATTCTTGCCACCAGACATTTGTTCCATCCACATAATCGGAGGTCATGGTTCGAACAGTATCTCTGTACTTTTCAAACGCAACCCTATCTAAGTCATCAACGTAGCTGTACCAAACAGAATCATCGTTTGGTGAGGTCTCCGTCTTTTCTTCCGCATCTTTTTCAACGGCATTACCGTTTTCGGCATCCGCTGTGAGTGACTTAGCAAGTGCGTTTGGTTCGGCGTTTGGTTTAGGCACCTAAAAATTCAATCGATAAGAACTGTTTACATGATGAAGAAACTTACGATCCAAATATAAAATTGATGCAGATCAGGATACTTCTTCAAAAGAATCATTCGGTTTCGCAGTGCGACTTCACCGTACCGCTTTTTCGCTTCAGCGTCAAGATTGTCAAATGAGACACGGCCATGGCGGTTTTGAATGTATACGTCTTTGGCGGAGAGCTTCCATTCATGCAGATGTTTACGAATTTGAAGATAACGATCAACGGTATCGAAGTAAGGTTGTTGCTCCTCTGTGGTCAAAACGTTCCATTGGTCCTTCAGAATAAAACTGACTTCCCAGTAACGCTTTTGGGCCATTTCCGGTAGCTTCAAGAACTCTGAGCGCACGTCTTCCAAATAAAGAATGAAGGCGCATTTTTCGGTATTAGCGATAACCTGAAACACAATTTGTAAAATGAAAAATGAGAAAATATTAAACTTACATGATTGAAAGGAGGAAGCACAACCAATTTGGCATCCACGTTATCAATACTCGAAGCACGAGAAATAAACGAATCGCGATACGCCTCCCATTTTTGGAATCGTTTCTCAGGGTTTTTATCATCTTCAAGGAAGTTATTGAATGCTTTGGCAACGTAGACCTGCCTTTCTTTTTCGCTCAGGCAGCTCCACTCTTGCTGCAGCTTCCTACGTTCGGCGGCACATTCCTTGGAACCATTATTTTCAATAGTTTGCTTCTCCAAAATGAACAAGGCATCAGCATCATCCACAGCAGCCGTTTGGAATGCCATACGATAGTAAGATTCGCGAATTTCAGGCTTCAGAGTCAACCATTTCTTCCAAAGCTTGTTTCCATCATACTTAGGTTTTTTAGTATGCGCTAAATTGGCAAACTTTTCAAATGCAGCATTATCGACGGGATTCGTGTACAACATGTAGTCGTGAGTAGTCCACGGGGTACGGCGTGTATGGAAAACGTTTTCATTCATGTAAGCTAACTCGAAGTAGCTTTTTTGATATTTGAAAAGCTTGCATTTCACAGGTTCTTCCGTGGTTTCGGGTTTAGTGCCGGGTGATTCAACCTTTGCCAAAGTTGTCGGATAAATCGTTTCGAGTTTTGGCACGGGGGGGTTTTGAGCACCTGGGATCCTGGACGCTTCGGTACCAGCAGAGGTCGATTCTCTAAAATGAAACTCGAAGGGCAGCTTTGTCAAGTTTCTGGATTCTGGCGTTTTGGATTTGTCCATTGCTGCAAATAAACGCTTGTAGACGGCAGCGTTGTGTGCAGTCGTGTCCGAGCTTTTACCAAACAAGCTGTTGTCACCTTCTAATAATTCGGCAATAAATGTAGAGTCCAGAGTGCTATTATTGGTGCGAGCAGATGCAGCAATCTTTGAGGTGGTCTTATCTTCATTCAAACCCAAAAACTCCGAAGTCGTAGGGGTCGTAACTTTTGAGACCTTTTCACCCATTTCGTCCTTCGGCTCTTCGACAAGTTTGCTGCGATTCTGAAAATTGACCCAGATTATCATTTCAAAACAAAATTATCAACTTACAGTCCATTGGAAAAATTCCTCCAAATCGTCATACAACAGATGTAGCATTTGGCGGTTCATTTTTGCCCTTTGTTCGTAACAATTTTGATTTGCCTTAGAAAGGCTTTCCCATGTTTCGGAACTACCATTTTTGACAATACTATAAGCTACGAAGCTTGCAAACGCAGTAACTGGGGTAGTGTTAAGTTTCCGTTGGATTTGATTGATCCGTTCCGCTGCCCAACGGTAATTGTTGAGCTCTTCTTCGTCCAGTTTCTCGAATCGCTCGGACAGGATAAGATTCAGCTGGAAAGAACGCTTCCAAGCCATTCCAGGCTCCAGAAGCAATTGAGGACGCATCTTGTCACAGTAGGCGATGAAGGTTTTGGTTTCGAGATCGGCATCTCCGATCTGAAAATAAAAACGTTCGATAAATATCAAAAAAACGAAATTCTTACAATTTTCTTGGAATAGATCGGCTCCAAAATCGCATCCATATCATCAACATTTGTAACTACGCCAGCAACATTCGAACGTGTTTTGTTGAATGATTTGTAGTAGTCGTTGAGTTCAGAATCGCTGAGCTGTTTGAATGACTTCCAAAGAAGTTGTCGGTTCAGTGTGGCATCGGTGCTCATCGATGGAACACTATCAACGTATTGTTGGAAGGCTTGCATATCCGCGTCATCGAGCAACCACATATACTCAGATTGATAATCTTTTGGCTTCGCAGAGACTGTGGCATTGGCAGATTTAGTGGATTCGTTTTGTTTGCTTAACCTAAGTTTGAAGGCTTCCAGTCGTTCACGAGTCTCAGCGTCTTGTGGTAGCACAGAAATAACGAACTGCGGAGCTGATTTACTTGCTTCGTTGAATCTTTCTTTGGCGGCAGCGGCTTCGAGTTGTTCAGGAGTAAAAGAGGGTCGTGGTGGGTTAAGAATATCGAACGTTGAAGAATCCATGAGAGCCGGTTTACTTGCATCAGTGAATGTTTTTGTCTGTTCGACGGCATTTTGGTCCCCAGGCTTTTGTATTTCTTGGTCAACGGCAACTGCTTTGGTGGTAGCGGCTTGCATCGAATCGATGGATGGATTCACTGGTTTGGGAACATATTGAACCTTAGAGTCTCGTAGTTGTGCTTCCATTTTGGCAATTTCTTTCTGCTCTTCAAGAGTAATATTGAGCCGGTTTGCAAAAGGAAACACTGAAGACTCATCCAGATTCTGACCTTGGTTGACATTTGACTTGGTGACGGATTTGGTTGACGGTTTACCCCCATCGGTAGATAGGTTCTTCAGATTTAGAGAATATCGGGTTCCAGAATTTCGTGCATCTTCCCAAAATTTGGCCAATATTTTCTCTTGATGTTCACGGCTGACACCGACCGGCGGTTTTTGTGGAGCCGCCATCGGAGCATCCTTTTTCCCGAACAAGTTTTCAAACCTAATCTTGGCCGTTTCTGGATTTGTGGAATCACTCAAAGGAGAAAAGTAACCAGGTCTTTTGACCTGCAGAACCTCAGTTGACATCTTTGGAGTCTTAACTGACGATGCTGGTTTCGAAATTTCTGGATAGATGGGCTTAGTCTTGCAGGCCTGAAAATGCGCGTTTAAGACTGCTTTACACGAATTGGTAAAACTTACAGTCCAGACAAAGTATTCTTCCAAATCAGGAACTTCATTGATAAGTTTCTGCCGTTTTGCCAAGGTCTTTTGCAAATAAATTGCCTTCTGCTCATCGTTAACCTTATCCCATGTAAGATATTTGTTTGTATTTTCAGCCTCGAAAACTGACCACACATCAACGCGGAAATCATTCAACTTTTGTTGGATTTCCGCAGTCCGTTGAATAATGTCAGCAAAGAGTTTGGAAGAGCTCTCGCTCAAGTTCGTGAACAAGTCCTTCATTTTGTAGCTCACTTCAAAGTAACGCTTGTTGTTGTAAAAGGCACCTTTTCCGTAATTCATACGGTCCCACTGCATGAAAACGGCAAAGGCTTTGCGATCGTCGTCGTGATCGATGGGCTGAAAGGGGTATGTGATTAACAGATAAATAGTCAAAAAAAGTTTCTTACGATATTATAAATCGGCTCCAAGTACGAATACGGATCGTGCATTGTAGTGACGATACGCTCCTTTTGTTTCAATTCTTTCTCCAGAGCTGCATTTGCCGTGCACACAAAAAAATGCGTATTAAAAAGACTACGCCGAGCGTATTCTTTTTACTACGCAAAGCGTAGTGCACAAAAACACGACGCTGCTGCGTAATCTAAAGACTACGCTTTCGTAGAAAACTACGCTCGAGCGTAGTTTTTTTAATGTTACGTTCAAACGCGCTTTCACGCTCCTTTTTGCCGTTGGCAACGCTTCATTTGGCTTATTCATAAGTGACAACATTCACATGAGCTATCAGTAATAGGTTTTTATAGAAATAAGGCACAAAAAATATAAAAACTCGATTCACATAGTGCATGATAGAATATGCAACAAAAACAACCTTTAAAAGAGTACGACACAAATATGAACTTCAATAACAACACTAACAATGGTGAAGTTACTGCGTATCTTGGAAGCATGATATTCTTGATGAGTCGGGGTGGGTTTCGTTCGGTATCTTTGACGTCGACGCTGACAGTTTTGGTCCTTCTTCAGTTTATATCGTAAAGATGATGTGAATGGTGCCACTTCTGATATGTAATTGATAAGCATCACCGGTTGGCAGGCCTGACTGAATAGTTTGAGACACATCTAAAATTTTTTATATAAAACAAGTGAAGGAAAAATAAAAAGCTCTAGAAACATACTTTTTGTGATGGTCAAGCTTCTCTAATCACGTATGTTGCCGGTGAGGGTGAACTCGCGGAGTTCCTGTAAAAACTACGTTAGTTTTGATCTTTTTTTGAGAAATATCTTACCTCATAGTGGATCATTAACTTAACTTCTCCAAGTTCAGTGTCAAATCTCTCGGAAATTCTTCGCATACGAGTAGATGATCATTTGAATGCCTGCTGAAACGGATATGGATCACAAGTATAAACACAAAACGCAATGCAATTGATAAAACATAGTCGAAAACACAAGTCTGACTTGACGTGCCACGACTAAAAACGCGCGCGAAGCGAACTTTGAGGAGCGCATGTGTTTGACGTTAAAAGACTACGCCGGCGTAGTCTTTTTACTACAGCATCTAAAAAAGAATACGCTGCGCGTAGTCTTTTTATTACGGTTTTGCGTCTCTTTAAAGACTACGCTTGGCGTAGTCTTTTCATTTTTTTGTGTGTGTCAAGATAAGAATTTTTGGTGGCTGCGTTAAGTTTTTCCCATTCTTGGTGCAATTCATGCAACTTCTTGATGTAGTTACAATTATCGGCCCTGGCCTGCATGGCAACAACATTAGCCTTGGCATAGAGTAAACGGGCTTTGGATTCTGCTTTTGTTTTTTGAACATTGTCGTAGTAAGAATCGCGTTGAGCTTTTTCAAGATAAACGAACTGTTCCCAGAGAAGCCATTCGTTTGACAGATTGGTAGCCGTCATGGACTGAACTTCTGCTTTGAATTGGTTGAAAGCTTCAAGATCAGTTTTGTCAGTGAAACATGACATGTCAAAATGCCACGGTTTCGATGGTGGCGGTGCTGACAAACGAACGGGGTTAGGTTCTGAATCAGTAATTGGAGCTGATGCCAAAAACCTGTTCATCCGCATGAACGAATTAGGTATCACACGATTACTACCAAGTGGGAGTTGAACTTCAGGAATCTTATCATTTATTGGAATACGTCTCTTGCCATCGGGCTAAAATTTTAAAATGATTAATTTAAATTTGTAAAAGCAACTTACCATCCATGAGTAATACTCATCAACATCATCAAACTGCCTCAACACTTGTAGCTGACTTCTTTCAATCATTTCAATATTGTAAAGACTCCACCTTGGCAGACTCTTCAAAGTTTTCTGCGTATCACGGTCAAAGTCGGCCAGTGCCTTGTGAATCAACATGATGCGTCGAACAATCTGATTGTATTCTTCACGCTTTGTCACGCACAATTTGTTCCATCGTTGTTGCAGAATCAAACTCAAATGGAAGTGGCGCTTCTTGTCCATTCCGGGTTCCTTCAACAACTCGGGGCGCTGTTTTTCCATGTAAGCGATGAAGGCTTTTTGCTCTTCGTCGATGTCAGTTGTCTGGAAATTGAAAAGTTAATGATGTGTTTTGTAAAATACTGTAAAAACATACAATAATGGCCGGATACAGCAACATCACCCGAGATGTTATTTTTTCAATTACAGCTTTGGACTTTTTGAAAAAACGCGGAGGGTAAACCAAGCATGAATCACGGTTCTCTCTGATTTTCTGCTTTTCAGAAGCCTTGTTTTCTTTATATTGTTTGATATAAGCTTCCCTGGTCGGCGCGGCAAAACCATCCCAAGTTTTTTTGAGTTCAGCGTGCTCTAACTCATATTCGACAATGTTCGACATATCTTGCCGCAGTTCGACATGGCCGAAGTCTTTTTTGTAAAGCAAGAATGCTTGATCAGATAGGACTCGACCGTAATAGTTTTCCTGTTCTTCAGGGCTGAGTTCGATCCACTTTTGCCACAATTCAGCTTCAGTCAATTCGGTGAAACCAGCTTCTTTGGTGGTTTGGGAGTATTCTAGGAAAGCGTCGTAATCGGCTTCGTCTGTTAACAGTTTCGGAGCACATATACGATTGTCCGGCTTTGGAACAGAGGATTTTAGCTTTTTGATGAGAAGAGGCTTTGAAGACTCTTTCTTAGCGGTTTCTTCATCGGCTTTCTTCATGGAGTTTGCAATGGATTCATATTCTTGGCACTCTTCAATGCTTAGCGTGTTCCACCGATCTCGGAGAACCAGATTCAGGTAGAAGTATTGTTTTTCCTTCATTCCAGGTTCTTTTAGCAATTCTGGACGTTTGTGGTTCACAAAAATAGCAAAACCATTGTTTTTGAATTCCAGCTGAAACACACATTTCATATATCTTTAAAACCTAAACAATAAAACCTACAATCTCTCTCGGATAGACAAACTCAAGCTCTGCCGGATCACTAATTTTGTCCTCATCCTTTCGATACAATTCACCCATCCCGTTTCGACCATTGACCGTATCGGTAAGAACATTTTCCTTGGCTTTATCGAAATAAGTCTGCCTTGATTCAAGGCTCATTTCGATCCAGGTTTTCTTCACCGTTCGCTTATCAGGGTTGGTTTCATCAAAATTCTGCATGTAGCCATTACTTGCTTCATTCCAGAAGAGCGTGTAGGCTCGATGCGCGATAACGCAGAGCCGAGCTTCTTGGTAGTACGGTTGACGGTCTTCTTCGCTGAGTTGGCTCCATTGTGGGAGGACGTCAGAAGTTTTGAATACTGTCTTCATTAAGGTGAGAGTTTTTTGGAAGCGGTTATAAGCGTGATTTTCAAAGTCATCCATGATAATAATTGGTAACTCTTGATCATCGGTAGCGTCTTCTTTCAAATTTGAGGCTTTTTGGGCATCGTACTGTAATACGGTCTTTATCATAACTTTTTGCAGGCATAGTAAAACTTACGTTCATAAAAGTATCCCAATACGCCCGCTTAGCCAACATTTTGCTTTCATCGGGAGTCAGCATCTTCATCCCAGCTTCCAGAATCTCATACATATCATCCAGATGCCGTTGGACGAACAAAGGATCACGAAGCAAGATGTCTCGCATCTCCTTTAAGTATTGATACTGGGGATGGATTTTATATTCGGATTTCTCATTTTGAGCCTTTTTAAGCGAAGCTAGGTAACCCGTGGTGTCAAGACCCCGAATTAGTTGTGCACTGCGAAGAACTTCATAGTGACTATATGTCTTCGCTTTGATGACATAGTTTTTCCAAATACGATCCAAAACCTTGTTCAAATCAGCGTCAGATGACTTTGCATAGGGCTTCAGATTGCGGAGCAATGGAGCTTTTTCCGCGAAGAAAAACCCGTAAAGTTTGTCGTCTGGCATGGCTAAAAAGGTGGATTATGAAATTTGTTGTTCAGTTGGCAACGGACGCGAAACACGTGATAGAAAGAGACTGTTTTATTATAGAAAAAAACGCGAAAATATAAGAAAAAGCAAAACAAAAAAAAGTATCGATTGAAATAAACTGCAGGAACCACCGAAAACTGGCACTCAAATCTTTGCATTTTCACACGTAAACACGCAACCTCTATCTAAATATAAGAAAGAGCATAGTCACGTGCACGTGAGCTATAAAGTTCACCCACATGACTATGCACTTGCAGAACCAGAGCGTCGCGCGATGGCCAAATAGCCGTCGGCGGTGACCACGTGTCGGTTCTGGCCGCCGTCGACACCCAAAAGGCCACGCCATCCCGCGACACGACGACTGACCGACGCAGTCGCCCCTCCTTTTGCTCTATGCAAATTTGGCTGGCTTATCGATTACAGCGAAAAGTGCGTCCGTCTGTCATAGTTTATGAATGACAGGCTCATCGGGATGTTGTTACTGGTTTTCGGTTCGTCGCGAAAAGACGGGCTGGACCGGACTGCGGCTGAGCCCGAATGGGTTTAACTGGCACGTGAATACAAATTAAAGGAAAATGGTTTAATTTTTCTAACAAAACGTCGTTTATATCTTTCTTAAGATTTATGCGTAACCAATGAAGAAGCAAAAAAATGCCGCCTTTAATTGGTTGGAACGCATTTTGTAAAAGAGCTCTAAGCGCGTCAGACCGGGCCCGAAAAAGTCAGCTCGAATCTAATAAACCTGATCTGATCACAAACCAAAATCACGTTGACGCTCAATGGAGAAAGATAGCGAGAACTTCTTCTTCTTGTTGCAGAGATTTTGAATACCCTAAGGTAACATGTCAAAACTACGCTAAAGCAATATGCATCGATTTCGAAATCGCAAGTTTTTGCAGCAAAAACTTAGTTGATTTGAAGTTTTAAAGTTCTTCTCCATCTAGGTCCTCGACAACATTGGCGAAAACACATATTAGCCATCAAGGATCTGTTGGTCCGCGCATAACATGATCGTGTACGATCGCTCCGAATCGGCAGATCGTACACCCCCGCCCTCGTAGGCACGCACAGCTCCAATTCTGGTGACACAGGGCACTGTCCTTCAGACTAGGCCACGCATGTAAGCGCCGATCGGAGCTTTATCCTAGTCATTCGTAGGGTTTCGTCGGGGGGCTCGCGGTTGCTTATGTCATTATGGCTTTTGCGTTTTCCATTTGTTATATATCCCAGTCATTTCAACCGTTTCTTGTAAAATTAGTACCTCTTTTCAGACATGGCTGACTGGACTCCCTTCGGCTTATTCTGCGATGAAAACTACCCTCTGATGAGGCAATTGAAGCCGTTTCGGTTTTTCGATGATGCTGCTCAAAAGAAGATTCTGGAGAGTGCTTGGACCAAGCTTGGCGGCAAAAACAAGCAGTACTACATTAACGAGGCTGCTAAGCAGCCTATCAATGCCAACACGAGGTACACCGCTTTGAAGAATATGAAGGAAGCAGATTCTTCCGAGGACGACGACGACTATGCCTTCGAGATTTATCGTACGGAAATTCGGTTGATCCTTCTTCAAGACCCCGCGTTCGTGAAAGACCACTACCACGAGCTTAAAGCCGTCATCAAGGAGGGCTGGATAGGGCTCAGTGAGGAGCAAAGACTTGACTTCTATGAACGTGCGGTTCTGGCTACTGTACGTTTAGATGGTTTACGATAATTGTGCTTAACAATAATGCTTTCAGGAGGACGGTTACACCGGAAACTCTCAGAAAAAGCAAACCTCTGTCATTAGGGGTAAATTTTTCGGAGAAGGCCCAAAACATCTTGATTTAAAGTACATGAATGGTGCACAAGGTTTTCATCAAACTCGTAGTACTGAGTGGACGTCTCATGATTATAAGATCCTTACGAATCCCATCGATACTGCCGCATTTGAAGAATTTGCAAATGTTATGCATGCCGAAAAGCCTTCACTTGTTGGCAAGACGATTTGGAACAAATGGATGAATTTGAAACCTAAAGAACGCGAATCGTACTACCTTAAAGCCTTCCAAACGGCTGCATCGATTGACGCTGATACGTTGTTCCTATTGGAAAAACAACGTTCTACTCAATCAGATCGAACCAACTTCATGCATAATTACACCGAAAAACACGAGCTAGAACAAGCGTGGAACGACATCAGCGAAGAAGTCAGGAAAATCTACATCGACAAAGCGTTGAATTACTATCTCGAAAGAGATCAGAATCCGAAAACGCGATTTCTTGGAATTTATGATTACAATAAGGATAAGTTCATGGCCCGTGCTACGACAATTGATGACGTGAACGCCGAATTGACGCCGCGTCTTCCTTTGAGCTTTGTACGTTTTACTTTGGCAATTTACTTTCAATCTTACAGTTTGCATTTTAGGTTCATAAGGATAACGAAAAGAACGCTTTTCTTGTTTACATGGAAAAGACGCGTCCACAGTTGTTGAAGCAGCCGGGAATGGTTCAGAAGCGATTCTGGGAAGTGAATCTGGTTCTGTGGAAGCAATGGTGCGCTTTGAGCGAAGGGGAGCAACAACCTTACTACGATACTGTTCGTCGTTACCTTCAGATTCGTAGAAAACTGAAAGGATGGCAGCTTGAAGCTTGGAAGATTCTTGGTGAAGACTACAAACACCGTCGTGCGTTTTTTGCTCTTGACGCAGAAGCGAAAGCGAAGCACGCCGAAGTTGCAATGCACAACCGAAAAATTTTGCTGAAAAAGTTTCCGGATTTGCATGAATATTACTTTTGGATCGTAAGTTATAACACC
>KB455167.1:61934-73393 GCA_000341325.1 Panagrellus redivivus | reverse complement strand
GAAATACGTTTTAAAAAAAAAAAAAAAAAAAAAATCAAAGTTTCAGTTGCCCGAACGAACCAGATATGACCTCGAATATGCCAGTTCGTCATCAAAGAGCTCTTTAGTCGATACCGTGAAAAATAAGGCGAAAGGCGATTCCGAAGAACTTAACAACGCATATTCACCAAAATATGACTACCTCATGTACACCGACGTGTCTGATATAAACGCATTTGAGGAATATGAAAACGACGTTGAGGCAATGGCCTCCAAGTATATCACAACCAACGTATGGTGGCGCCAATTTGTAAATCTTACTGATGAGGAGCGTAATGTCTACTACGACAGAGCTATCGAAACGGAAGCCGCTAAACAGTCACGCATTCTGTTCGCTGAAGACAACTGCACCGTCACCAAAAAGTCTAAAAAAGACCAAGCATATGCCGATGAAATGCCGCGTCTCAATGAAGCGTGGAAAAATCTCAGCGCTCCAGCCAAGAAATACTATGTTGACCTCGCTAAAAAAGAACTGCTTAAACGTGAAAAACATAAGCCGGAAGATCACTACTTTACGAACAACGCTGTTTACTTCTCTGATATTGAGGTTGACAACATTCATTGTGATGGTCATCTGGTGCCAAAGTATTCCCACGTGATGCATGATGTAAGTTTTTCAACTCAATATGTTCCACTTTTTAACGTTGACTTTTCCAGTTTGCTAAACCTGAGAAAAATGCGCTTACAGTTTATCTGAAAAAGCATTTCACAGAACTTTACAACGAGCCTGGAATGGCTGACAAACGATACTTCCAACTGTGCTTGGTTCTTGAACAGCGTTTTATGAATCTCAGTGACGAAGAGCGTCAAACTTATCTTGATATCGTTCAAGTGATTAACAATATTAATGGTGAAATCCGGAATCTTCCAGTTACGACAAAAGGCGTTTATTATCAAAAACACAAAACTCTTGAACATTGGCAAACTGCTAATGATGAAGAAAAGGCTGTTTGGCAAGAGGAAGCGAAACAAAACTTGAAAACTTTGATGGAAAAGTTTCCCGCTCTGACCGAACACTTCCATTGGATGGTAAGTTTATTTGTTTTTAAGTCAAAATAGTTTGTTATAAATGCGTTTTAAGGTTTACCGTGAAACGTCGACGGAATCAAAGGCGACTGCTACAAATGCCAAAACTGCTGCGACGGAAGAACCCGCAGTGACCAACGAGACCACCGAAGATACATCCAAAGAAGCTAGCGGCACCTGGGAAGTCGTCAATGATAATAAAGCTCAGAAAGAAGCTTCGGCCCCTGACGCAGAAATCACGTCTCCTGTTGTTCCGGAAACTGACAATTCTTCCAAAACACTTTCTGACAAGCCCACGGTTGGCGACTACGCTTCTGAAGAATCCGATTCTTCGTCGGCCTCCTGGGAAGTCGTCAAAGACAAAACCATTCCCCAGGAGGTTGAAGAAGGCAAGTTTGAAAAGCTCGACTCGGAACTCAGTGGAAATGTTGAAACCTTGGCAAATACCGTGGAACCAACAATCGACGCGAAAATGGACAAACAAGAAGCTACCTCTGTTAAGGCAGCTTCGGCACTCCAAGAACCCGCAGTCGACGGTAACACTTCTGAAGACTCCGAATCCTCCACCACTTGGGAAGTTATCAAAGACGAACAGAGCACCCCAGAAGAAGCGGCTTCTAAGACAGCTAATACCGACGCTGTCGAAGTCGCTGTTCATGAAGATAAATCAGAAAGCTCCGAACTTGCTGAAACATTAAACTTAAGAAAGCAACTAGGAATCGAGACGTCTCCTGAACTTCTAGAATTTATACTGAATGCTACCACGGCCGAAAAGTTAAGTTCTGCCGCCACCTGTGAAGTCGTCGACAATGAGAAGAAGACCGGAGAGGACGAGCCCGAGCCCTCAAATTCAGTCGATACCGCCGCTGTTCCTGAAAATGCCCAGGAATCAAGTGCCAACTCGACCCAGGCCAAGAAGACGCCAACGGCCTTTATGTTCTACAAGAAAGCCATGCGACGCCTCAATGCCGACCAGAACTTCGGCAAGAAGGACAACGTTTCGCAGCGCCAGGCGTTGATCTCGGATTGGAAGAAGCTCAGCAACGAGGACAAGGCCGTTTACTTCGAGAAGGAGCGTCTTGCTCGTCTTCAGCTTGAGAAGCAATAATTCTGATTTGAAATGATGCTGCCAAATTTTAAAGCAGTATCTGTCTACTTTTGTTAATATTTAATTTCTTTTTGTATTTTGAGTTAATAAACTTTGATTGTACTTAATGACATCTATTAAAATTTTGCAAATAAAAAAAGTACCGAGAGATTAGAAATCCATACAGAGCATCTTATAATCGAATGCTTTTTAAAATCTGAATTTTATCACAAGACAAGACCTTCAGAAAGCACCGGAGTTGACCAAAGACGGAGATAAGTAAATGCAGTTCGGTTTTTCGTATAAACTTTGTCTATAATTTTTGTATTTACAATTCCGTGATGCAGACGGATTTTTGGATTCCATTTCAAACTGTATCTTGCCTATCTTAAAAAGACGAAACAAGCTGAATCTCAACTTGGATGTGAGTCTACTTTGTGTTGTGGTTATCCAAGTTGTTATTTATTTTGTCTGTAGATCCTGAAGCAAGCCATTGAAAAAAACTTTAAGAGGCTGATTACTTAAATTGCTATACATTACATCAAAAACAGAGCCAAAACTTAAATGTGTTTTCGCTTTTTTTGGTCATCGTCTTTGTCAGGATTGGAGTTGCTCATCTCAGTAGATCGATAGTGCTGTGTAGACCATTAACATGTGAGCTAATCGAGGTCTTCTGTTGTAGGTCATGTCGGTACGACCGTACTCCCTCCCATGTAAGCACGCACAGTCCTTATTCTGGAGACCTAAAACACCGCCTCCGAACTAGGCCAAACTTATAAGCGCTGACCGCGACTTTATCCTAGTCATTCGTAGGGATTCGGCGCGGTGCTCGCGTTCGCCTGAGCCATTATGGCTTTCTTTTTCTTGCACAACTTCAATATATACTAATATTTTCCTGTTTTCTGTACAGTATATTATCCTATCACTCATTTTCAGATATGGCTGACTGTACTCTTCCTTTGAACCGATTCTGCGCTGAGAACATTCTTCTGATGCGGCAATTAAAGCCGTTTCGGTTTTACGATGATGCTTCTCAAAAAAGACTTCTGGAGAGTGCTTGGACTAAGCTTGGTGGCAAGAACAAGCATTACTTTGTTATGGCGGCTGAGGAGCAAGTTGAGACTGGCAAACTCACTGCTCTAACGAACCTTAAGGAAGTTGGCGAAAATGATGCCTTCGAGATCTATCGTACGGAAATGCGATTGATCCTGCTTCAAGACCCTGTGTTTGTCAAGGATCATTTTCATGAGCTGCAGGATGTCATCAAGGATGGTTGGAAAGGGTTGAACGTGTACCGAAAGCTCTGTTTTTCTAAACGAGCAGTTCTAGCCACTGTAAGTTTATATGGTTTTAAAAACTGTGTTTAAAAATGATGCTTTTAGCAGGATGGTTATACTGAAAAAACTGCTGAACAACAACGTCGTTCAGTTAAATATTTTAATCCTAATGACGCATTCTTGACAAATCAAATCGACAAACAGGCGTTTAATGAGTATGCAACTCTTGTCCATGCCAAAGATCCTTCATTGAACGATAACGCGCTTTGGACGAAATGGATGCATGAACTGACCCATCAAGAACGCGAATACTACTACCAAAAGGTGATCCAACAGTATGTATCAACTAACGCTAAACTTGCGTTTATTAGAGAAAAGACTACGAAAAACCACAAAAATATGCCGCAATATTCCGATGAAGGTAGATTGTTAAATCAAGCGTGGAACGACCTCAGTGATTTAGCGCAGTTGGTTTACATTAGCAAGTCTTACGAGAAAATTCATGAAGCCGATCAAAACCCCTTGACTCGTTTTAAAAAAGAACATTATTGTGACGATGATTATTTCCGTAAAACTGCCTTTGATGACATGCAGTCATTTTTACAGCCGATTCATCCTTATTACGACTTTAGAGTAAGTTTTACTTTTTCGATTTGATTTTACTTTTTTTATTTTATTTTCAGGGTTATATTGCTGAACGCATTAATCATGACAGATTCGCTCTCCGTGTTTATGTTGAAAAGGTGCGTCCAGAGTTGTTGAAAAAACCGGGAATGGTTCAGAAGCGATATTGGGAAGTCAGTTTTATTCTGAGAGATCAGTGGAATGCCTTGAGCAAGGAAGAACAACAACCATATTATGACATGGTTTCTCGGTATCTTGAAATTAGTAAACAACTAAGTGAATGGAAGCTCAATGAGTGGGAGGTTGCTGGTATGACGAGCATTTCGTACAAGGTTGACGCGGAAACAGCGAAAAAACATCGTGACATCGCATTGCGAAACCGCAAAATTCTACAGAAGAAGTATCCAGATTTACTTGAGTATTTTGAGTGGATTGTAAGTTTTATTAATACCTAAAAAGTTGTTTATTGAGTGCGGTTTCAGAAGATTTGTCATTCTGACACAACCTCTGCTGCGCATCCCTCGGAATCATCGTCAGATACCAAAAAAGCTGATGCTGGCACCGAGGATCTTGAAAATGACACTAAGAAGTCGGATGAATTAACAAATACAGATTTTTATTATATGATGACTATGGATAGCACAGATACTGCAGCGTTTTGGCAGTATCGACATACCGTGGAAACCATGACTACTGAGTATGTGATGCCGAATGTGTGGTGGAAACAATTTATGAACCTCACCGATGAGGAACGCAACGTCTACTACGACGCGGCATTCAAAAAGAAGGTGCTCAAAAAAGCGCGTACGCTGTTTGCAATCGATTATTGTCCCGTTATTGGCCAATCTACAGAAGTTGAGGAGTATGCCAAGAAAATGCCTTATTTATGCCAAACTTGGGAAGGTCTCAGCGATCCGGCCAAGCAATATTACATCGATCTTGCCGAGCCAGAAGTGTTGAAACATGAAAATGAAATTAAAGAAAATGGCAAAGTTAAGCGTGAAGGCGAGTCCTGTTACGACGTCGACAAGAAATCTAGTGAATTCGACGGTTTTGGTTTTCTCACTAATAAGAAGGGATACGGTGCTTTTGTAAGTTTTTTAAAACTAAAACACGTTAATATGAAAAATCATTGTTTTCAGAGTAAGTCTGACTACAAAAATGCGTTCAACATTTACCTGCAAAAGCAACACCAGAAAGTCTGGAAAGAACCTGGAATGTCCGACAAGCGTTACTTCCAAGTGGCTTTGATTTTAGAGCAACGTTTCAAGGACCTCAGCGATGAAAAACGGAAGCCTTATTTCGATATTGTAAGCAGACTTAAGGAAATTGCAGTATATCGAATGGGATTGCTAGTTGACTGGTGTTCCATTTATTCAAAGAAAAATAACTATAGTTTGAAGTATGAAAATGCCAGTGAGGAAGAAAGAGCGGCTTGCAGAGAAGAAGCAAAACAAAACTTTGTGACTTTGATGGAAAAGTTTCCCGATTTGGGCGAATACTGCTATTGGATGGTAAGTTTAGGCAGGTTTAACCTTTTCGAATTAAAGATTAATCATTCTAGGTTTATCACAACTCGGAAACTGTGAAATCACCGACGAGTCAGCCTTCAAAAATTTACAAGGCCGGCGATCCTACTCTGGAAATCATTTATGATACCGATGATCAGAAGGGCACAGAAACTACGTCGGTTATCGATGCTGAGTCCATTGTCAATGATAACACTTCTGAAGAATCTGAATCTGTTGATACTTGGGAACTCGTCGAAGGTGAAAACGTTGCCGTGGAGAATAATACAGTTACCGAGAAAAACGTTGAAAAAGAACTTCAAACATCCCCACTTAATGCTACCACTGTTGAAGAGTCAGAATCCGCCGCCACCTGGGAAGTCGTTGACGATGAAACTGACAACGAAGAAGGCAAGCCATCGAAACCAACTGAGTAACCGGAAACAAGCGCCAACCCGCCTCAGGCCGAGAAGAAGCTGACGGCTTTAGTAATTCATGTTTAAAATGGCATCATCAAAGTTTAAGCAGGAAAAGTACATGTTTTATTTTTTGCCCTTTTTGATTTTAAGTTAATAAAATTCTGTTATTACACTTTACTGACTCATTGGGCAGCTACTTGTATCATGCCATTTGTAAAACGCTACAAAACGGGTGTATTACAGGTGAATAAATTTCGAGTACCAGAACGCAAAACGTGCTACTGTCGCACTTTTTTCGTTCCGGTATATGAAATTAAAAAAGGACACGGCAAAAGAAGCAAATCGTGAGCTGAATTTCAAGTACCAGAACTCAAAGCGCGCAACTGTTGCACTTTTTTGCTTCTGGTACATGAAATTCAGCATCCAAAAATTGAAAAGTTAACAGTTTTGATGCCAAATTTAACAGCGAGACTTTACTTAAGATGATGCAAGTGCAGACATTTACAAACTTATGGAATTTTGCCAAATTTGGTAAATTTAACTTATTTCTAAGTGAGTCTTATTTTACACTGACAACGCCGTTTTTGGTAAATAAACACCGCACACATGTATCACTTGAAATTAACAGAATACGTTAACAAAATATTAGAAAAAAGTGGAAGTTTGCATGTTTTTGGCGGAATTTTGCAAATCCTGTGCCGAATTGTCCTTTACAAAATCAAATTCGATAAATCCGAAGACTATAACAACTGCTTGCGTCATGTCAATCATGAGACGTATTAAAAAGCAGGAATCCTTGATGAAAATAAGCTAAATTTTTAGTACCAAAACTCAAAACATGCAACTGTTGCACATTTTTGCTTCTGGTACATGAAATTCAGCGCCCTACTATCGCCAATTTAACCGTTCGAACGACAAGCTCAGCAAATTCGCAGCTTTTCAGCCTCTCTTCAAATAAGCAGGGCTGCCCACTATCGCCAATCGTTTTCAACCTGACGATCGAACCTATGCTACGAGCCATCGCAGAAACAGGTGAAGGCTACAACCTGAATGGAACCAACATCGGAATTCAAGGGTATGCTGACGACATGGCAGTCATCTCACACTCCCCAGCAGGCCTCAGACGACAGCTGGAAGTTGCATCTATCGTGGCAAACTGGGCGGGACTGAAGTTCAACGCCAGCAAGTGTTCCACGCTACACGTCGATGGTAAACGCCGATGCGTCCAGCCCAGCATCTTCAAGATTCAAGGCATGCCAATGGAACCGATGGACAGAGCGGATACCTATCGTCATCTGGGTATCCCAACCGGCTTCAGCTACGGATTCACTGGAGATGATATCGTCAGGAACATGGAAACGGACGTGCAGAACATCGACAAGAGCCTCCTCACCCCGTGGCAGAAGATCAACGCCATCAACACCTTCGTCGTTCCACGCTTGTCGTTTCATCTGAAAGGAGCTATGGTCAAGAAGAACAAACTCGGCAACCTCGACAACATCATCAAGAAATGTGCCAAGAAGTGGCTCAATCTACCGGACAGGGCCAGCACCGAACCTCTCTACTTGTCCAACAAGCAAGGCGGAATGAACATGCTGCCGCTCAAGACCATGGCAGACATCAGCAACGTCGCCCAAGCCATCCACCTGTTCTCATCCAATGATCCTCAGACGTCGAAACTAGCACACAGCACGCTGAACAACGTTGTCAAGAAGCGAGTTGGTCGACATGTCACCCACACTCTCACAGCGGACTACCTGAACGGATCAATGGACGGTGACTTGGCCCGACGCTCCTCAGACATCCGATCAAACTGGACCAGGCTCCGAATGGCGACGAAAGAACTTCGAAAGAAAATCCCGCTGGCATGGACGTCAAGTGACGAAACAGGTGTCGCAGCATACCTCGATGGCAAGCGAATCCAGCGCCAAACGGCAGAATCTCAACTCCGCGATGCTGTCCGAGCCTACTTCCTTCAACGACTCAAGGCCAAGCCGGACCAAGGAAAGACTGCACATCTCACGTCCCTCTCGCCGGTATCCAATCACTACCTTCGTGACGGCAACTTCACCCGCTTCGCCGAATACAGATTCATCCATCGCGCACGCCTGGGTGTTGTCCCGCTACGCGGCTGCCTTCGATTTGACAAGTACCAGGGCCCCAAGCAATGTCGGAAGTGCGAATACCCGCGAGAGACGCTTCCCCATGTCCTCAATCAATGCAATGTCCACAAAGTCACGATGACGAATCGCCACAATGCCGTGCTCAGTCGACTCCAGAAACCGATGAAGAAAGGCCGAGAAGTCCGAATTCTGTCAAACCAGCCTGTTCCCGAATGCGACTCCAACCTGCGCCCCGACATCGTCCTTATCAACGACACAGCCAAACTTCTCACTATCATCGACGTCACGATCCCCTTCGAGAATGGTCCAGATGCGTTCAAGAGGGCCAGGGAGGCAAAGAAGGAAAAGTACAAGGACATCGAGACGCATTTCAAAAATGCCGGCTACAAAACCTTCAACGACGCCTTCATCATTGGGTCTCTGGGCGCCTACGATCCTGCCAACGAAGCCTGCATCCGAAGACTCGGCATTCCGCACAAATACGCCGTCCTCATGAAGCGTCTCATGGTCAGCGACGTCATCAAATGGAGCCGCGACCTCTACGTTGAACATGTCACCGGCATCCGGCAGTACCATTCTGGACCTTAATAATATATAATAACTTGTTCTTTTTCACATAGTTATTCTTTTTTGTCGTTATTGTACACTCCTCTGTGTGCGCCCTTGGGCAATTTGAACACATGAGTTTTCTATTATCTATTTCTCCACATATTTTAAACATTCTCTAGAATAAATCATAAACCACACTCTTGGAGTTTTGACATGAGCAACGAAACTTTGCGGATTTCGGAAATCGCGTTTTTAAATTGTTATGAAGCGTCTGGGCATTACTTGTATCGTACCTCCAGATCGATGATCGCCTTTGGCAGCGGTCCATGTCGGTGTGTTGACTTCTTACTTGTTAGCTAACACTGTCTGAGTTCACAAGACAGTACGCGCCGTGATGACGACCGTACTCCCGCCTCCTCAAACACGCACAGTCCTTATTCTGAAGACATAAAACACCGCCCCCTGAACTAGGCCATACTTATAAGCGCCGATCGAGCTTTATCCTAGTCATTCGTAGGGATTCGGCGCGGTGCTCGCGTTCGCTTGAGCCATTATGGCTTTCTTTTTCTTGCACAATACCAATATTTTCCTGTTTTTTTGTTTAATATATAATCGCATTTTTTTCAGACATGGCTGACTTGACTTCCTTTGACTTATTCTGCACTGAAAATTACCCTCTGATGAGGCAGTTGAAGCCTTTTCGGTTTTACGACGACGCTGCTCAAAAGAAGATTCTAGAAAGCGCTTGGACCAAGCTTGGAGGAAAAAACAAGCAATATTATGTTAAAAAGGCTGAAAAGCGACTTATCAATGCGAGGTACGCCGCCTTGGAGAATATGAGTAAAGTTAAATTTGCAAAAGACGGCAAAGATGATGCTTTCGAGATTTATCGTACGGAAATGCGATTGATCCTGCTCCAAGACCCCGCGTTCGTCAAGGACCACTACCACGAGCTTCAAGCCGTCATCAAGGATGGTTGGAATGGGCTAAATGGTGTGCAACGGCTGGATTTCTATGAACGTGCTGTTTTGGCTACTGTAAGTATATATAATTCACAAAACTGTGTTTAACGATGCTGCTTTCAGGAGGACGGTTATACCGAAAAGGCCGAGGAAAAGCAAACTCCTGTCATGGGGGGTAAAATCTTTGGAATCTATCAAAAATGTTTCGATCGAAATTACCGTTTTCGGTTACATAGTATTGGTTTTTATGAAAATCGGGATACTGAGTGGATGTCTCACAGTTACAAGATCCTTATGAATCCTATCGATAGTGCCGCATTTGAGCAGTTTGCCAATATTGTACATGCCGTAGAGCCTTCACTTGTTGGAAAAGCGATTTGGAAAAAATGGATGGATCTGAATCATGAAGAACGCGAGTCCTACTACGCTAAAGCCTTCCAAACGGCTGCATCGATTGACGGTGATACGTTGTTCGCATTAGAAAAACGAACTATTGTTAGCTATGACTACTATAGCCTCAAGGCCTACACTGAAAACAAAGAGCTACAGAATGCGTGGAACGACGTCAGCGAAGAAGTCAGAAAAGTCTACATTGACAGAGCGTTGAATGAGTGTCTCGAACAAGATCGGAATCCAAAAACGCGATTTCTTGGATTCTATGATTACAATAAGGATAAGTTCATGGCCCGTGCTACGACAATTGATGACGTGAACGCCGAACTGACGCCGCAACTTCCTTTCAATTTTGTACGTTTCACTTTTTTTCTAATTTAACCTTATCTTTACAGTTTGAATTTTAGGTTGATTCGGATGAAGTAAGAGATGCTTTTATCGTTTACATGGAAAAAACGCGTCCAGAGTTGTTGAAGCAGCCGGAAATGGTTCAGAAGCGATTCTGGGAAATCAATTTGGTTCTATGGAAGCAATGGTATAACATGAGCGAAGGGGAGCAACAACCTTACTACGATACTGTTCGACGGTACCTTCAAATTAAAAGCAAACTCGATGGATGGAAGCTTGAAGCTTGGAAAGTTCTTGGTGAAGACTACAAACACCGTCGTGAGTTTTTGGCTCTTGACGCAGAAGCGAAAAAGCAGTGCTGTGAAAAGGCGTTGCAAAACCGAAAAATTCTGCTGAAAAAGTTTCCGGATCTGCATGATTATTACTTTTGGATGGTAAGTTCCACATCATGTGAAGTGTGTTGTGAAAAACAAATTAAAACAAATTTTCAGACGCCCGAACTAGACAGGTATGAAAAGGCACATGTCAGTACAAACACAACGACTTCCTCGCCTAATGCCGTGAAGAACAATTCAAAAACTGCTTCCGAACAACCGAACAGTCCGTATTCACCGCAATATGATTTCCTCATGTACACCGACGTCCTCGACATGACCGCATTTAAACAATACCTAAATGATGTTCAGTCAATGGTCTCCAAGTACGTCACTAGCAAAGTTTGGTGGCGACAATTTGTGAATCTTTCTGATGAGGAACTCAATGTCTACTACGACAAAGCTATCAAAACAGTAGCAGCTAAACAGGGTCGCATCTTGTTTGCTGATGAGCATTGCACGGTACTCAAGCAATCAGAAAAGAACAAAGTATTTGTTCATGAACTGCAACGTCTCAATGAACATTGGAACACTCTCAGCGCTCCAGCCAAGAACTATTACGTTGAACTCGCTGAACAGAAACTGCGTAAACGTGAAAAAGAAAAGCCGGAAGATCTTGACTTTAAGCACAAGGCTGCATACTTCTGCGATATTGAGGTTGGCAACATTCCTTGTAATGGTCATTTGGTGCCAAAGTATTCCCACGTAATGCTTAATGTAAGTTTTTTAC
>KB455167.1:46614-61756 GCA_000341325.1 Panagrellus redivivus | reverse complement strand
GCGCTTACAGTTTATCTGAAAAAGCATTTCACAGAACTTTACAACGAGCCTGGAATGGCTGATAAGCGATACTTCCAACTGTGCTTGATTCTCGAACAGCGTTTCATGAATCTGAGCGACGAAGAGCGTCAAATTTATCTCGATATTGTTCAAGTGATCAACACTATCAATTCTGAAATCCGGAATCTACCAATTACATCCTGGGGCGTTTGTTATCAAAAACACAAAAATCTTGAACATTGGCAAACTGCTAATGATAAAGAAAAGGCTGTTTGGCAAGAGGAAGCGAAACAAAACTTGAAAACTTTGATGGAAAAGTTTCCCGCTCTGACCGAACACTTCCATTGGATGGTAAGTTTGTTTGTTTTTAAGTCAAAATAGTTTGTTATATTAAGTGCGTTTTAAGGTTTACCGTGAAACATCGACGGAATCAAAGGCGACTGCTACAAATGCCGAAACTGCAGCGACGGATGAACCCACAGTGACCAACGAGACCACGGAAGCAGCCCCCGAAGAAGTTGAAATTAGTGCCACTTGGGAAGTCGTCAATGATGATGTCAACGTTCAGAAGGAAGAAGAAACCACTTTGGCTACTGACGCAGAACCCACAACTGCTGTTCATCCGGAAGTCGTTAAACAAAAAGACAATTCGTCAAAATTACTTTCCGATAAGCCCACAGTTGGCGGCTACACATCTAAAGGCACTGAATCTTTAGCTTCCTGGGAAGTCGTCAAAGATGAAAAGAGCGCCCTAGAGCACGAGTCTGCTAAGCCTGCTGATACTGAGGCTGTCGAAGTCGCTATTTATAAAGATGAATCGGAAAGCGCAATACTTGCAGCTTTAGATACCGCATCAATCTTAAAAAAGCAACTTGGTCTCCTGTCCTCAGACTCGACGTCTGAACTCGAAGAACCTTCACTCAATGCCAATAATGCCGAAGAATCAGAATCCGCCGCCTGGGAAGTCGTCGACGATGAAACAAACGTCGAGGATGCGTCATCGAAGCCAACGGATACCGACGCTGTCAAACCCGCTGTTTCTGAAAATGCCCCGGAATCAAGCGCCAACTCGGTCCAGGCCAAAAAGACGCCGACGGCCTTTATGTTCTACAAGAAGGCCATGCGACGCCTCAATGCCGACCAGAACTTCGGCAAGAAGGACAACGTTTCGCAGCGCCAGGCGTTGATCTCGGATTGGAAGAAGCTCAGCGACGAAGACAAGGCTGTTTACTTCGAGAAGGAGCTTCTTGCTCGTCTTTAGCTTGAGAAGCAGTAATTTTGATTTGAAATGATGCTGCCAAAACTCAAAGCTGGGAAATTTGTATCAACTTTTGTAAATGTATCATTTTTTGTGTTTTTGTTTGATTTTGAGTAAATAAATTTTGTTCTGTAATTCCACTTCGATGACTCGCTTGGCACCTAGTTGCATCATGTAAGGTGCATGACTTTACGAAAAGTCGGTATTTCCGAACAGTTTTGCATTTCTTGAGCTGATATTCGAGTATCTAAACGCAAAACTGTCGCACTATTTATCTTCTGGTACATGAAATGCAGCACCCTAAAGATAAGTTTAATCCTAAATTCCACTGATTTGTAGCTTTCAGAATTCACTTCAGCGGGTTCAAAAGCAATGTTTCATAAAGTATTAGAAATTTATTGAAAAACGCAATTCTCTCTGTTTTTTTTGGGAGAACCTTGTCATTCCTTTCTGTGCCTTTACCATCCTTTCACCATGTGTCGATTGCAAAACTTTACCAAATGTAGAAATTTTGCTGAGAATTCAAATGTAATAAGGTTCAACCAGAAAGGCAACCCCCTGTTTCAGTGCAGATACATATATAAGAACTTTACTACTTTCTACTCCACAACTGGAGCCGATGTACCATTAAGGTAACTGCCGTGCTCAGATTGATGATCACCCATGGCGACAGGTCTATATTGATTTTTTAACTATTTAGTTGTTAGCTAACATGTCGCAGCGTAGGGGTCTTCGTCTAAGTTTGCAAGACAGTACGCTCCGTCAAGCTTACAAGTGTTCTTTGGTTTGCGCTTACCATGGTTGTGTACCATCGCCCCGAGTCAGTAGATCGTGAACCCGCCTCCTCAAGCACGCACATTCCTTATTCTGGAGACATAAAACACCGGCCCTGAACTAGGCCGTGCATATAAGCGCTGATCGAGCTTTATCTTAGTCATTCGTAGGGATTCGGCGCGGTGCTCGCGTTCGCTTGAGCCACTATGGCTTTCTTTTTCGTGCACATCTTCAATATATACTAATATTTTCCTGTTTTCTGTACAGTATATTATCCTATCACTCATTTTCAGACATGACTGACTGTACTCTTCCTTTGACCCGATTCTGCGCTGAGAACATTCTTCTGATGCGGCAATTAAAGCCGTTTCGGTCTTACGATGAAGCTTCTCAAAAAAGACTTCTGGAGAGTGCTTGGACTAAGCTTGGTGGCAAGAACAAGCAGTACTACGTTAACGAGGCTGCTAAGCAGCCTATCAATGCCAACACGCGGTATCTTGGTTTGAAGAACATGAGAGAAGTTGATCCATTCAAAAACGGCGAAGATGATGCTTTTGAGACCTATCGTACGGAGATGCGACTGATTCTGCTACAAGACCCCGCGTTCGTCAAGGACCACTACCACGAGCTTCAAGCCGTCATCCAGGAAGGTTGGAAAGGGCTGAGTGAGGAGCAACGACTTGACTTCTATGAACGTGCGGTTTTGGCTACTGTAAGTTTAGATGGTTTACAATAATTGTCTTAACAATAATGATTTCAGAAAGACGGTTATACCGAAAAAGTTGAGAAAAAGTCAGCCACCGTCGTTGGGGCAAGAATTTTTGGAGACGTGATAAAATATTTCGATCAACGTTACCTTCGCCATAATACCCCATATGGCTGTGGTCTAACTCGTGGTACCGAATGGACTTCTCATGATTACAAGGTGCTTACGAATCCTATCGATAGTGCCGCATTTGAGCAGTTTGCCAATATTGTGCATGCCGAAGAGCCTTCACTTGTTGGAAAAGCGATTTGGAGAAAATGGATGGATCTGAATCATGAAGAACGCGAGTCCTACTACGCTAAAGCTTTCCAAACGGCTGCATCGGTTGACGCTGATACGTTGTTCGTAATGGAAAAACGAACTATTGCTAGAAACAATGACTACAATAGCATGATGGCATACACCGCTGAACAGAAGGAGCTACAACAAGCTTGGAACGACATCAGCGAAGAAGTCAGGAAAATTTACATTGACAGAGCCTTGAATTACTATCTTGAAAGAGATCAGAATCCGAAAACGCGTTTGGTTGGAATTTATGATTACCATAAAGAACTGTACTTGGCTCGTGTTACGACAATCGATGACATGAACGCCGAATTGATGCCGCGTCTTCCTTTAAGCTTTGTATGTTTTACTTTGGCAATTTATTTAACTTCTTACGGTTTGCATTTTAGGTTGATTCTGATAACGAAAAAAACGCTTTTCTTGTTTACATGGAAAAGACGCGTCCAGAGTTGTTGAAGCAACCCGAAATGCTTCAGAAGCGTTTCTGGGAAGTTAATTTGGTTCTGTGGAAGCAATGGAACACTTTGAGCGAAGGGGAGCAACAACCTTACTACGATACTGTTCGACGGTACCTTCAAATTCAAAGCAAACTGAATGGATGGAAGCTTGAGGCCTGGAATGTTTACAGTAAAGGTTATAACCCATACGAAAGCCGCTATCAGTATGCCATGCTCGACACAGAAGCAAAAAAGCGGTACGGTAAAATTGCATTGCAAAACCGAAAAACTTTGCTGAAAAAATTTCCGGATCTTCATGATTATTACTTTTGGATTGTAAGTTTTATTGCCATGTGAAACGTGTTGTAAAAAAAAAGTTTTTAGAAGCCCGGATATGATATTGAACATGCTCCCAAGTCCACGTCGAATTCTTCATCCAATGCCGACGAAAATAAGGAGAAACATGTTTCCCAAGAACAAAACAACGCATATTCACCAAAATTTGGTTTTTTCATGTACGCCGACTCTTGCGACATGAACGCATTTGACGAATACCGAAACGAGGTTATGGAAATGGCCTCAAAGTATATGTCAATCAATGTTTGGTGGAAACAGTTTGCGAATCTTACCGATAAGGAGCGGAATGCCTACTATGACAGAGCTTTCAAGAAATTAGCTACTAAACGGGCGCGCAATTTGTTTTCTGAAGACAACTGCACTAGAATCAGAACATCGGAGAACGACCAAGCATATGCTGATGAGATGCCGCGTCTGAAAGAAGCGTGGAAAACTCTCAGCATTCCAGCCCAGAATTATTACATTGAACTCGCGGAACAGAAGCTGCGTGAACGCGAAAAAGAAATGCCGGAAGATTCCAATTTCAAAATGCAGACTGCTTATCACCGCAACATTGAGCTTGACTATTTTCCTCGTAACGGTTGTCTGGTGACAAAGTATACCCAAATGATGTATGACGTAAGTTTTTCACTTTTCAACTTTATTGATTGATTGATCGTTAATGTTTTTCAGTCCGGCAAGCCCGAGAAAAAAGCATTTGCAGTCTACCTGAAAAAGCATTTCACAGAACTGTACAACCAGCCTGAAATGGCTAATAAGCGGTACTTCCAACTGTGCTTGATTCTCGAGCAGCGTTTCATGAATCTAAGCGACGAAGAGCGTCAAATTTATCTTGATATCGTTCAAGTGATTAACACTATTAATGGTGAAATCCGGAATCTTCCAGTTACAACGAGGGACGTGTATTACCTGAAACACAAGACTCTTAAACATTGGCAAAGTGCTAATGATGAAGAAAAGGCTGTTTGGCAAGAGGAAGCGAAACAAAACTTGAAAACTTTGATGGAAAAGTTCCCCGCTTTGACCGAACACTTCCATTGGATGGTAAGTTTGTTTGTTTTTAAGTCAAAAGAGTTAGTTATAAATGCGTTTTAAGGTTTACCGTGAAACATCGACGGAGTCAAATGTGACTGCTACAAGTAAGGCCACGGAAGAAGCATCCAAAGAAGCTGAATCCAGTAGCACCTGGGAAGTCGTCAATGATAACAATGCTCAGAAGGTGAAAGAAACCGCATCAACCACTGACGCAGAAATTATAACTGCTGTTGTTCCGGAAGCTGTTGAACAAAAAGACGCTTCTTCGAAATCACTCTCCGATGAGCCCACAGTTGGCGGCTACACCTCTAAAGACTTCGTCAAAACCGAAACGAGCGTCCCTGATGTCGAGTGCTCGAAGTCAGCTGATACCGAAACTGTCAAAGTCGCTGTTTCTGAAAAGAACTCAGAAAGCGCCAAACTTGCAGCTTCCAATAAAGACCTGTTCGTCTACAACAAGCTGTTAGAACTCATTTCCTCAAAATCAATGTCTGCTGAACTTCAAGAAAACCCTGTTGATACCGAAGCTGCCAAAGTCGCTATTCCGGATGATAAATCGGAAAGCGCTAAATTTTCAGTTTTAAACAAAAAACTAAACCACTTGAAAAAGCTATTGGAAATTGTTTCTACTGAATCGACGTCTGCTGAACTTCAAAAACCCCTACTTAACGATACCACTGTTGAAGAGTCAGAATCCGCCGCCACCTGGAAAGCCGTCGACAATGGAAAAAACACCGAAGAGGATGCGCCATCGAAGCCAACAGATACCGAAGCTGTCGAACCCGCTGTTTCTGAAAATGCCCCGGAATCAAGTGCCAATTCGGTCCAGGCCAAAAAGACGCCGACGGCCTTCATGTTCTACAAGAAGGCCATGCGACGCCTCAATGCCGACCAAAACTTCGGCAAGAAAGACAACGATTCGCAGCGCCAGGCGTTGATCTCGGGCTGGAAGAAGCTCAGCGACGAGGACAAGGCCGTTTACTTCGAGAAGGAGCGTCTGGCTCGTCTTCATCTTGAGAAGCAATAATTCTGATTTGAAATGATGCTGCCAAACTTCAATGTGCTAGCTTTTCTTTCTATATATCTTTTTCTTGCGCTTGTTTAACTTTAAATTAATAAAAATCTCTTTGTATTAAATGATCAAGCCTCAACAATTATTAGAATACAGCTATTACGATGGGTCAGTCTCGTTTACGGTTCATGCTGGACAGAAGGTGCTAAACCGCTTTCTGAGGTCTGAATGTCCTATAATTTTCAGACCTGCCTTTGGAAGACACCTGTATTATGTAATTTGGTGTAATGTTTTAACTTTGTTTGAAACTTTTGTATTAGCAGTTGTTAAACAAAACATCATGAATAGACTTTCAAGTCAAAAGCATTCAATGCATTTGCGTTTGTTTCGGTCATCGTCTTCGTCGGGTTTGAGAATGCTCATGGCAGTCTAGGTCGACATCGTTGTTGACCGCACGCGTAAGCTAATCGATGTCTTCTGTTCCTGGTCTCGTCGGTACGACCGTACTCCCGCCCCTATAAGCACGCACAATCCTTTTTAGTGAGCCAGAATACAGTCCCTTCCCACTAAGCAGTGTACAAGCGCAGATTGAAGCTTTATCTAAGTCATTCGTAGAGATTTGGCGGGGGCTTGCGTTTACTTGAGCTATTATGGCTTTCTTTTTCGGTTTTTAACCTTCTTTTTTTTATTTTTTTTAACTTATTATTATTTTTTAGAAATGTCTGAATTTCTTCCTTCAACACGTTTCTGTGCTGAATGCTTCTTTCCGGCGAAGCAATTAAAACCGTTTCGGTTGTACGAAGACGCGGCTATAAAAAGGCTTCTGGAGAGTGCTTGGACTAAGCTTGGAGGCAAGAACAAGCATTACTTCGTTAAGGAGGCCGAGGAGCTAGCTAAGGCTGGCAAACTTACGAGATCCGCTGCTGTGCCAAACACTGTAGAAGTTGGCGAAAATGATGCCTTTAAGATTTATCGTACTGAAATGCGATTGATCCTGCTTCAAGACACCGTGTTCGTCAGAGACCACTTCCACGAACTTGAAGCCGTCATTAAGGAGGGTTATAATGAACTGAATGTGACGCAACGACTTTATTTGAATGAGCGAGCGATTTTAGCTAAGGTTAGTTTATATTTTTTACAAAAAATCTGTTTAACTAAAATGATATTTTAGCTGGACGGTTATACCGAAAAAATTAGTAAACAGCAACAACCTGCTTCTGTTTATGGTAAAACTTTTCGACATGATAACATATTTTTGACAAATCTAATCGACCAGCATGCATTTGATAAGTACGCAAATCATGCCCAATCTAAAGATCCTTCATTGGACGCGAACACGCTTTGGACGAAATGGATGCATGAACTAACCCACCATGAACGCGAGTTTTACTATCAAAAAAAGCTTCAAAAATATGTATCATACGACGCTGAGGCGGCATTCATCAAAGAAAAGTCTAAAGAAAAGCCGAGAACGGCGCTTTATTCCATGGAATGTGTGAAGTTACGTAACACGTGGAACGATCTCAGTGATTTAGCGCAGCTAATTTACATTAGCAAGTCTTACGAGAAATTACTCAAAGATGAACAAAACCCCTTGATTCGTTTTAAAAAGAATCTTGCTGCTAAATTTTATCGTACTACCACTGTTGACGACATCACATCCAGTTTAAAGCCGATTGAACCTTATTACGAGTTTCAGGTTTGTTTTTTTTTTCATATATTTCTATTTTCATTTGCATTTTGTTTTCAGCATTCCTGTGATGGAAGCATTAATATGGACAGATTCGCTCTTCTTGTTTATATTGAAAAGATGCGCCCTGAATTGTTGAAAAAACCGGGAATGGTTCAGAAGCGATATTGGGAAATCAGTTATATTCTAAGAGATCAATGGAACGCCTTGAGCAAGGAGCAACAACAACCTTATTACGATTCTGTTTATCGTTATCTCGAAATTCGTGAACATCTGCGTGAATGGAAAGTTGAAAAAGGCCACGTTGCCGGTTGGAGTTTCGACACTTACAATATGGATGCGAAAACGACGAAAAGAGAATTTCAAATTGCGCTGCAAAATCGCAAAGTTCTGCTGAAAAAGTATCCAGATTTGCTCGAATATTTCGCTTGGGTTGTAAGTTGTATCAGTCTGAAGATAGTCATTCATTTATGCTTATTTTTCAGACGTATGCTGATCCTGCAAAAAACTCTCACGTGTGCGTTACCTCTAAATCGTCATCGGACACCAAAAAAGTCGACACCGGCGCTCAGGATGTTGAAAATGATACCAAAAAGTCGGATGACTTTACAAATACAGATTATTATTATATGATGATTAAAGATAGCACAGATACTGCAGCGTTTTGGCAGTATCGACGTGCCGTGGAAACCATGACTACTGAGTATGTGAAGCCCTGTGTCTGGTGGAATCAATTTGTGAACCTCACAGATGAGGAACGCAATGTCTACTACGACGCGGCATTTGAGAAGCAGGTGCTTAGAAAAGCGCGTTCTTTGTTCGCCGAAGACAATTGCCCTATTATTCCGCAATCTGAAGACGATGATGAATATGCCAAGAAAATGCCTCATTTGCGTGAAATCTGGGAAGGTCTCAGTGATCCGGCCAAACAATATTACAAAGACCTTGCTGAGCCGGAAGTGTTGAAACGCCAAAAAGAAATTAAAGAAAACGGCTATGTTAAGAGTAAATACGAGTCCCGCTACGACGCTGATAAGAAACCTAGTGAATTTGATGATATCGGCCACCTCTCGTTTAAGAAGGGATATGGTACTTTAGTAAGTTTTATTTCCGAAACGATAACTTCTTTAACCAATTTTATTGTTTTCAGGGTAGGACTGACTACACAACTGCGTTTAACATTTACCTAGAAAAACAACATCAGCAATTGTGGAAAGAACCTGGAATGGTTGACAAGCGTTACTTCCAAGTGGCTTTGATTTTGGAACAGCGTTTCAAGGATCTTAGCGATGAAGAACGGCAACCTTATCTCGATATGGCAGACAGAGTTAAGGAAATCGAAAACTACTTCTTGAAACTATCAGTTGACTGGCGCTTTATTTATACAAAGAAAGATAACTATAGTTATAAGTATGAAAATGCCAGTGAGGAAGAAGAGGCGTCTTGCAAGGAAGAAGCAAAACAAAACTTTGTGAGTTTGTTGGAAAAGTTTCCCGATTTGGGCGAATACTGCCAGTGGATTGTAAATTTAGGCAGATTTAACCTTTTCGAATTAAAGATTAATCATTCTAGGTTTATCACAACTCGGAAACTGTGAAATCACCGACGAGTCAGCCTACAAAAATTAACAAGGCCGGCGATCCTACTCTGGAAATCATTGATGATAACGATGTTCAGGAGGACACAGAAACCACGTCGGCTATCGATGCTGAGTCCATTGTCAATGATAACACTTCCGAAGAGTCCGAATCTGTTGATACTTGTGAACTTGTCAAAGGTGAAAACGTTGCCGTGGAGAATAATACAGTCACCGAGAAAAACGTTGAAAAAGGCAACACTTCATCCCTTGAAAGCCGTCCTCAAGATGACTCTGCTACCACACCAGATGCTACGATGAACCCAAAAATTCTGGCTGTCGTGAAAGCAGCCGCTGAATACAAACGTCAAGTTCTCGGAACACAATCAAAACTGGATAATTGCGCAATGCAACTCGCAGCTTTAAAAGAAGAATTATCCATCCTAAGAAAGCTAGTGAAGGACATCACCTTAAAATCGACGTCTGCTGAACTTCAAAAACCCCTACTTAATGATACCACTGTTGAAGAGTCAGAATCCGCCGCCACCTGTGAATTCGTCGACGATGAAAAAAACGCCGAGGACGAACTATCGAAGCCTACTGATACCGAAGCTGTCGAACCCGCTGTTTTTGAAAATGCCCCTGAATCAAGCGCCAACTCGGTCCAGGCCAAAAAGACGCCGACGGCCTTTATGTTCTACAAGAAAGCCATGCGACGCCTCAATGCCGACCAAAACTTCGGCAAAAAGGACAACGATTCGCAGCGCCAGGCGTTGATCTCGGATTGGAAGAAGCTCAGCGACGAGGACAAGGCCGTTTACTTCGAGAAGGAGCGTCTTGCTCGTCTTCAGCTTGAGAAGGAACAATCCTAATTTGAAATGATGCTGCCAAATTTAAAGCAGCGAAATTTGTAACAACCTGTAAATGTTTAATTTTTTGCCTTTTTTCGATTTTCAGTAAAAAAAATAAAATTAATTCTGTAAACACACCTCCTTGACTCTACAAACTTTACAAATACACAAAATTTAGCATCCGAAACTAAAATGTTGCAAATGGGTAGTTTCAAAAACTATGTGGATTTTGATTTGAAAAGTTTAATTTTGTTATTTCTTTGAGGATTTTGGAACTTGCGAATTCAAGAAGTCTTCATCTAATAAGTTTGCAAGACAGTATGATCGGTCGGGCAGACTGTACATCCGTCCCCGCGATTCTAATGAGGTCCCGAGCACAAAGATGTCCTGACGACCAAGTGAACACATGCTGCATCCCGCTGAATTGTCTGTCTGTGTGTCCGACCTTACCGACCGACAAAGCAGCAGATACAGCGTGCGTTCACATTCGTTGGAGGAACATTTTTGTGCACGGGACTTCACTGTACCCCATCCGCCCCCGCGAGCACGCACAATTCTTATTCGTGAGACACAACACACTACCCCTAAACTAGGCCACGCATATAACTGCCGATCGGAGCTTTAGCTAAGCCATTCGTGAAGCTTTCGCGCCTAGCACACTTTCGGTTATGTCGTTCTTTTGGCTTACCTTATTTTCCTCCTAGTATTTTCTTGCTTTTTTCTGTTTAATTTATTTTAACTTAATACCCGTTTTCAGATATGACTGATTTGACTCCTCCGTCGACCCATTTCTGCGTTGATAACTTTCCTCTAATGCGGCATTTAAAGCCGTTTCGGTTTTGCGATGACACGTATCAAAACGTGATTCTAGAAAACGCTTGGACCAAGCTTGGTGGCAAAAATAGGCAGTACTATCTTGACAAGGCCGTGCGTCCTTTCTACGCACTTATGCCAAAATTATTTGACATGAGGGAGGGTAAAGTTACCGAACAGGACGTAGCAAATGCCTTTGAGATCTACCGTACGGAAATGCGGTTGATTCTGCTTCAAGATCCTGCGTTCGTTAAAGACCACTACCAAGAGATGCAAACTGTCATCGAGGAGGGTTGGAACAGATTGAATAAGGAGCAACGTCTTCGTTTCTATGAGCGTACAATTATATTCACCGTAAGTTTTTACTTAAAAAGTATGTTTTTCAATACTGTTTTTAGGATGACAGTCCTGTCACAAATGTTTTCGAAGAGCAATCTGCTAATAATCCCCCGGTCGAGCGTAACCGAACACATTTTACACATGATAACAGCTGGTTGATTAATTTACTCGATAGTCTAGCTTTCGATGAATACGCTCATCTTGCGCGGTCAGAAGACCCTTCATTGACTGTGGACGTGCTTTGGGCGAAATGGAGGCATGAACTAAGCCACGAAGAACGCGAATTCTATTATCAAGAAGCGCACCACACTTCTGCTTGGATTAACGCTCCTTCTTTGTTCATAATGGAAAAACAGACTATTAAATTTGATCGTTCCAAAAGGCTTGAATATGCCGCAGAAAAGAAGGAGCTACAAAAAACGTGGGAAGATCTCAGCGACAAAGCTAAGAAAGTCTACTTTAACATGGCCTACAAAAAATGTATTGAAAATGACAAAAATCTTAAAATACGTTTTGGTGGACGGCTGACTTTAACTCATATTGATCCCAATGTCCGTGTTTCGACAATCGATGACGTCAATTCTTATTTAGCTCCGGTTCCGCCTTTTAATAATTGGCAGGTATGTTTTTACTTTTTAATTTTCATATACAAATTTTAAATTTCATTTTTAGATTCTTCTTAATAACAAAAAAAGCTACGTCACTGTATACATGGCAAAGATGCGTCCGGAATTAATGAAGCAACCGGGAATTGAAAAGAGGCGATACTGGGAAATCAATCACATTTTGAATGATCAGTGGAACGCTATGAGCAGGGAAGAACAACAGCCTTACTATGACATGGTACATCGATATCTTAAAATTCACAAAAATCTGCCTGAATGGAAGCTTGATGCCTGCAATGTTGCGGGTATGGACGTCGCAGCATTTGCCAAGCTTGACGCGGAAACGAAGAAAAAGTACTGTCAGATCGCTTTGCAGAACCGAAAGGTTTTGTTGAAAAAGTATCCAGATTTGCTTGATTACTACTGCTGTTATGTAGGTTATAATATACTTTCAAATATTGTTTTATTGATTGAGTTTTTAGACTTCCAACACTGTGTCTGATAGTTTGTCTTCATCGGATGTTACAGAATCCGATGTCGTCCAAAACAATGTCGAAGATGTCGACAACTTCCCTAGTTATAACAGTATTGTCGACGTCCACATGAATGACGAAGACAGCAGCGCATTTTGGCAGTATACAAACACAGTTGCAACCATGGCCTCTGAGCGTATAGGTCAACTCGTTTGGTGGAAGCAATTTGTGAACCTTACCGATGAAGAACGTAATGTCTACTACGATGAAGCGCATAAAAAAGAAGTGCTCGCAGAGGCGCCTTATTTGTTTGCCGACGATAACTCTCCAACTTGGATATCGGAAGAAGATGAAGCTTATGCCAAGGTGATTCCAAATCTGTTTCACATTTGGAAAAACCTCAGCGGCCCTGCAAAGCAGTATTATATTGACCTTGCTGAACAAAAAGTGTTGAAACGTCGAAATGCAACAGAAAAGAAGAGAAGGATCGAAGAAGACGAGACAGCCTTCGAATTTGGAGATAAGCCTGATGGCGTGCGCGGTTTGCTAAATTCAAAGAGTTCCGTTAGTAGTGTAAGTTTATATAAGATTAGTTAGTTCTTTACTAAATATAATATATTTTCAGTTTAACACCGACCAAAAAAATGCGCTCATTGTCTACCTGGAAAAGAATCTTGCCGATCTGTCGAAACAGCCTGGAATGACCGATAAGCGATACTTTCAATTGGCTATGATTCTGGAAGAGCGCTTCAAGGATCTCAGCGACGAAGAACGTCAACCCTATTTCGATATTGCTAAACGGATTACAAGTATTTATGAACATATTAAGAACTTCCCGGAATCCTGGTCTTCTGTTTACAGTAAGAAATTTGGCCACACTCAACGATGGAAAGACGCCAGTGATAAAGACAAGATTATCTGCGAAGAAGAGGCAAAACAGAACGTGGCAAATTTGATTCAACAGTTTCCTGATGTTGGCAATTACTTATTTTGGGTTGTAAGTTTTCTGTCATATTTTCACATTCAAGATTTAAAGTGAGTTTTTCAGGTTAAAAACAAATCTTTGAAGAACTTGAAAAGGAAGACAAAGTCCAAGGCGAATAAGAAGTCGACCAAAAAGGCCTCTAAGAAAACGGAATCTAGCGACACGTTGGAAGTCGTCAACGACGTTCAGAAGAACAAGGAACCAAAAAGTGTGTCAATTCCGGTCGCCGTTTCGCCAAATGTTGACTCTTCGGGACCGCGCTCTGCTGAACTTACTGTCAAGGGTAACATTTTCAAAGATTCCCAATCTATTGCCGTCGGGGAAGTCGACAAAGACGAAAACACCGTTCTAGAAGAATCCACCACAAATGTCATTGTTCCTGAACCACAAAAAGGCGACGGCAACACTTCCGAGGACTCCGAAACTGCCGCTACCTGGGAAGTTCTCAACGATTTAAAGATAAGCTCAGAGGAAGTGGCAACGAAATCAGCTGATGCTGAAGCTTTCGAAGTCGGTGTTCCTGACAATAAACCGGAAACAAGTGCCAATTCGGGCCAAGACGTTTGTCAATTGTTGTAAATGTTCAATTTCTGTTTTCTTTTCTTTGATTTTAATAAAATTTGTTAGTATTTGACACTTGACCGACGTCTGTTTTCGATCAAACAACAATCTGTTTAGGAGTGACTGGTTTCGTGCTTTGGAAAGTCTGGCAAAGAGAGATCAAAAACGTGCGTTGTTTCCAGGATGGCTCAGTGTGATTCACGGTACATGTCCGATAAAAGCCGATGACGAACGCTTGTTATTTTCATTTCGAAGACACCTGTGGTCTCCAATCGTTTGAATACACCAAAAATGTTAAGAATCGGGGTTATTATTCTGGTCTTTGGCATTGCTAACGCCGCTATTGTGCGCCCTACAAATTGGGCAACGTACAATACGACTTCGTCTCAAGTAGAACCTCCTCCAATTGACCATGGTTTTCTCAAAAACATCATGAATAGTGATCAATCGACGCTGACGCAAGTTTCTGACATTATTTTGCATGATTACACCTATTTTGTTAGTTTCAGGTTGGGCAATCATGGCGTGATAATTGCTGTATTGATTATTATTCCTATCATTGCATGTCTTGTTGTCACGTAAGTCCGAAAATATTAGTTTAATTTCAGACTTTGATGTTTCAGTTTGCTTCGCCTGTGTGCCAAATCCAAACCGAAGTTCAAAATCGGTCTTATGACCCCAATCAGTGTCACTTACAGAAAGTTTGAAGATAACATTTCACTCATTTCTTCAATGTACTAGACAGTGCATCATGTTTCCTTTAAAACTATAAAACTTCGTATTGTGTCTCTGGCTTTTGCCGCAATGATAACACTCAAACATATTTCATTTTTATTTTTGTCAGTCATAAACATTATTCAATCACATTAGCCAAACCAACCGCCAATGGTGTTGAAAGTGTTAGACAAAGCATTGTGAACAGTGTCGATTCCAGAACCGACAAGCTTCTTGGCACCCTTTACGGTGGCGCTGGCAGAATCGGCGAGAGTGTCGACGAAGTCGGGTTTGCTTTCGGTAGCAGCGGCGACGTGCAAACTCACAACGAGCAGGAAGAGGCAAACAACCCAGAGCTTCATGTCTGAAGGGTGCTGCAGAACTTTGATTATTCGTCAAGAATACGGATTCTTTCTGACACGAGGCTTTTATGCGGGCAAGAAACTGACAAGCTTCCGGTTTTCTGATAAAGGTTACTGCATACTCATTTGTTCCGGTGCAATCAAAAGGCTCAAGCAATTCGTATCTTTTTGTTCTTGTGAATCATCTACCGGAAAACGATGATTTCAATTTGCAAAAAGTAACAACAGTAGAAATAAAAAAATAAACAC
>KB455167.1:34014-45745 GCA_000341325.1 Panagrellus redivivus | reverse complement strand
TTTTTTTATAGGCTAAATTCCAAAATCGATAATTTTCAACATTTTGACAAAATTCTGAGTACTTAGTATTGTTCCTCATCCTAAATTATTTCGGGAGCCAAAATTTCAGCCTTCTAACTATCTCCCGATAGGAGTTACATCGGTTTGAATCAAAATGGTTACAGAAGCCATATCTCCAGAATCCGAAGGCTTCAGACCAAATCCTTCCGGTTCGAGACCTTTCACATGAATACCTAACTTTTTGGCTCAAAACATTTGAAAGTGTAAAAAACTTGTATACTCTCTCTTAAATCATTGCACACACTGTAAAATTGTCAATGTCACTCCTAGTTTGGTTGAAACTTTGGTCAAGTTTTCCTCAGAAATCACTGATGCCTCAGGTAATTTGATTCCAACGACTTTGACGTCGTTCGTTACGTGTTCTTTGACATACAGCAATGCGGATTGCACGACGGATGAAAAAAGCGGCACAGGCGAAGTAAATGTACCGTTGCCTAAGTGAATAAGCAAAGTACCATCGGCTGTGCGTGATGTATCGAATGTCCACTCTGAATTCACATGGGTTTCATTCGAATCGGCTGCCAGAAGACCGGGAATATCTGAATGTCAATTTTTCAATATAACTTATAGCAAAGGAATAACAACAAACCGTAAATGACCATGTTAGGATGTTTCTTCTGCGCCTTTTTCGCTTTCTTACCAACTATTACGATGGGACCAAACTTTGAAATTTTCATGCGGAAGTATGCCGACAATTCAGATTCACCCGTATAATCAGAACCGGCATTGACTAAAATACGGTTGTCTAGGGTGAAAGTAAAAGAGATATCTGGCGACGATACGGTTATGCTGTTAAAAGTATCTTCTTGGGTGGGCTGAGCCGCTTCTGACGATTCTGACGCGGCCGTTGGGAGGTTTTCATTGGTTTGTTGAACAGCAACAGTTTCCACTGATGCCGGATCATCGCAAATCGATTTGTCTTCCAGAATGACCGAAGGTGATGTAATCTCAGCAGATATTGGCGGTTCTGACAGTGCAGATTCAGTAGATACTGTCGCTTTTTTGTCGTTGATTGGTATCCCTTCCAAAACGACTAACGTCGCGGTAATATCAAACAAATTTGACTGTTTTACCGTCAGTAACACTCGACGATGCTTTTTTGTTTTCATCGTAAAATGTTTCACCAAATATTTCTCATAACCCAATTTAGCGTATACCTAAAATATTTGCTTTTATATATTACAAAAAAGGCATTGAACTTACTTTTAGCCATGAAGTAACTCCAATATCTAAGGTTTCTGCCAATTCAATGGGCAAGTTAGCTATGCCAGTTTTAAGTTGTTTAGTTTGGCTTTCCCACTCTGCTTCGTAGTCGTGTTCATCAAAATCATCAATTCGATAACCGTGGAAGTTTGTTCCATTAGAAATACTGTGAACAAATTCATCCAACGCATCGTGGCATAATCGAGGGTCCCATTGTGACAAGTAATCGGAATACATATCTGTTATTGTTAGTGCAAAATTATATTCTTTGGTCATTGACATGTGCTTCTGTAATATTAAAAAAATGTCATAAAAATGCATTTACTGTTAACGGTTGTAAGATAACTAACCCATGCGCTAGACTGCCAACGAAAGTTATCACATTTGAATCCATTTTCATGTTTTGTTAAAACAGCTGAACTGTAGTCAAAATGAAAAATTATTGAATTGCCAACATTAATCTGATCAAGTACTTTGTTCTGATAAAGTCGCATTGCAAAGAATTGACAACTTTGTAGAAAAACCACGTTGCACTTCCATTTTTGCATGAGACTTCTGTATCGTAGTCGCTCAGACATTGTCATGTGACCAGCCGCAAATACCAGAACAGCTGCTGTCTTAACGAAGGGAATGATGGTTTTGAGACATTCAATTGCTTCTTCAAAAGGCACGGTGACCGAAGGCATGATTTCGTTGTCGTAAACTGTCCAAAAAATAAAGCCAATTTGGTTGTTTACCACGCTTATGGTAATCAGAAAAGTTGCAGAAGCGTCCTAAAACTGTTAATTGTCAATTTGAAAACTTAAGTTCAAACATGCCGGATAGTTAGGAGCTATCGTTGCGACATACGGTTGAGGTAGAGCATCTAAGGACGACTCAATGCTTGTCATTGTTGCAAATGGGAGTAGATTAGGTCCAACTTCTGTATTCAAAATAGCTAATTTGCTTTCCAGGCCTGCTCGGATGTAAAGTAAAGGCTTTTTGAACCCAACATATTTAATATATGCCTAAAAACTTAAGCATGTTGTATAATGAAATGTTAAAAACACTTATATACTTACATGGTGATTTTGAGCAGCATATCTTGGCATTCCCAAAGACCCAGGTGTATCGGGTATTGCTTTTGCTTCAATTAAATACTTATTGGAATAAAAATTATGAGCATGCTGTAAAACTTCCATAAGATGCGATAACATGTTATTCTTTATCCACAAAGAAAATCCACACTGGATTGGGACGGAACAGCCATCGAAGTTTCCACCATTAAAATAGTCCACGGCAAAGTCATTCATGATGTCACGGGTTAACGTAGTGCATGATGAAAAATGCACTTTCTTGTTAGGATATACGGTTTTTGCTCTCTGTAGGTGTTCGGCGGTTGGGGTTGTTTCGACGACAATCACAACTTTTGAGACATCGTACGCGGATAGTGTCGTCTAAAAATTACTGGATTTAAATTTGTTAAACCTCACTAGTAAACATCTGTGCTTACAGTTATTTCTGCGAGAAAGCTGTAACTATCAGGTTGTTTCCGCAAATAATAAAATGTTGGAAAAGCACAATGTTGAGACCAATCAGCAAGGATAACCACTTCTTGATCGGCGGGTTGAACGCCAGAAGCCCGCAAATGCAGTGGAAAATATGTGTGCATTTGACCAACAATCAGCTTTGTGGTAGACGAGGGCAGAGCATTGATCACAGTTCGATGGATTTTGACAGGGAAGTCGTCAGTATTCCAATAATTGACAATGACTCCCCGTAGTTTCATCGATGTTTGTACTTTTGAGAACCCCTTGAATACATCGTGGACACATTTGCATTCAGAAACGACTTTATCCGCTTTGTCTTTGGTAATCAGAGTTCCGGAAAATAGTTTGGTGTTGCCATCCCAATCAATACTGTACGCAAAATATTCAATCTATAAAACATGTTGGAAATTTTCCGACGGACCGTTGTTCAGACTTACTGGATCCTCCTCTGCCAATACACTAAGAGTAAATGTTGGAATCAATGTGATAGGAACTGTAAGCGCGATGCTTACTTTTCTCCATTTGCCACTGTCAAACTGAACTCTTTTAACATCAACAAAACCATCATCTTCGTAGTTCACAGACAACTAAAAAACGCAATTAAAATATTATACTATAAATTATACTTTGTCAACTTACTGTTAGCGTTTTGGCATCTTCAACGTCCAGCTCAAACTTTTTATAAAATGGTAGTTCATTATAATCGACGTCTAAATGATGCAAATTATGTCCATAACGAAAACACAATTGTGTGCGTTGTGTTTTTAAAGCAAGTTTTGGATTTTCAATAAATGATGCCCAATTGAACCTGGTGAACAGTTCTTTTACATCAACAGGTGGATAATAAACCATTAGCTGTTTACCGATTGCTCTCAAAACGAAATCGCCATTCAAATACGGATACGTTGTCAATATAATGTACTTCACTGACTTACAGCTTAATATTTGATTAAGCGTTTCAATCTAAAAAAACGCAACTAAAAGAAACATAATTATATATAAACAAACATACGTCCAACTGAGTGTTGATGAAGCCATTGTTCATTTTTTGGTAAATTGATCCATATCCGTCGCTATCAACATACGGAGTAAAATAAGCAATGTACTCGCCGTTTTGAATTGGAAACTTTGAATCTGCGAGTAATAATGTGCTGTGAAAACCATGTGGGGGTAATGTTTGCACCTTGTCATATCCAAATAAGTGCAGAGCGTTTAACGCTGCCGAAAGATCAGCAAACTTTAAATATAATGGTTGGATAAAAACAGCTTTGGCGCATTCCTTTGGAGCGATTTTATGTATCGCCGACACGGTGTCATTAAAGTCGTTTCCGGAGACGAGAACAGCGTTATTTGGGAAAACAATCATTCCTTCTTGTTTAGAACGTAAAATGATTACAACATCAGAAGACATAGCGAACAGATGAACAAATACGTTAAAAATCAGTGGATAACAGATCCGCACTTACAAAACATAGTCTTATGTATACAGCTATAGCTTAGTATGATATTGGTTAGGCACATTTTGCCAACGTTGGTTACTGTTTTACGTTCCGTTCCATTAGGATACGGACATAATGAATTCAAAGACTGCCACAAAAACTACATTGCGGTTATGTGTAATAGCAATGTACTTCGAAGTCATGTTGAATAGAAATAGATATCATAACCATGACGACTTTTGTGTGTTGACTTCTTCAAAAACCGTGCAGGACAACTGTTTTTGCGTTGGACACAACTTGCCAGATCTCGGATATATGAAAAAAAATGGATAAACGTCGCACCAAAGTGTTTACACCTTATCTAATGCTTAGTTAGTGCTTCTAAGTAAGATCCGATTTGATTTACCTATGTTTACGATAACTACGTATTTTTATCGTATCAATAAGCTGTAAAGAGTACGTATATGACCATGGGTCAGATGTTTTTGTGTTCTGTGTCCTCTAACGACATGACTGACTATCGGATGTGCACCACACACGTGTTTTGCGCGCATCAATTTGGCATACCTTGCTTGACCTGATAAGTTCCAGACCATGAACAGTTTACTAATGTCTTATCATTTTTAGAATGTCGTCCAAAGACCTTATCGTCCTGATGACCGACCAGGATCTCGGGTACGTGATAAGACGCAGAACCAAAGAAAAGATTAAAAAACCGACATATAAAGAACTCGCCGAAGCACTCTATGCCGCGGCGCCACAGGAAAAAGTATGTGCCGTCTATGCTTGTTGCGCCCCATATCTACACCGGATCCAATACGTAGTTGAAGCACTTGAAAGCGCAGGTTACACCAACATCAAAACTGTGAATCAAGCAGCGTTAAGGTTTGGGCATCTCACAGAAGCATCACATTTGCAACTGCGAGTCAATGATTGCGTTGCTTTCGATACCACAAATGACTACAAATACTCCGTTTATCAGCGAAAGCCCTTTGGTTATGTATTTCTCGGCGACCATACGGTTTGTTTTTAACAAAAATAACTAAAATTTTATATACGGTGTTTGTAGACTATCCAAAGTGGCGTCGTCATGAAATCAAAAGAAGTCAAAATCATCATTGTCACAAACAGACGTCAACTTTCTGATGCTCAATGTAAAGATTATAATTTTTCTTCAAGAAAACCTGTGTGGTTTAGTGAAGATGACGAGTATTTTGCCGTTGGCGACATTTGGAGGTTCCAAGAGAGCAGAGATTATAAAGTTCCGGTGCCGTTTGTGGCAAAGATTCGGTTTACATTTGGAAACATGACCCATTTTGTGGAGGTGAAATACGACCAGTTGCCATTTCAAACTGAGTTTGATCTTGATATTGAAGATTCACGCGAAGTTGATGTATGTTTTATATAATATTTTTCGATTTTTACTGTTTTATTTCAGGTTGATGTTGCATTTAATAATAATATACCCTATATAGATGCTGAGTCTTTTACGTTTGAAAATGATGGCACAAAGAATCAAAAAATACATGTCACAATTAATGTGCCGGAAACATTCATTCCAGTTGTTAAGGCTACGGTTATTTCTGAAACGGACAAACCAGATTATTGTGTGTATTCGATTGATTATAATGCAGAAACCAAACAATTTTCTGCATGGCACATTACTGTCAATTCCATTGATGAAGTTGTTTCCGAATGCTCCGACATCAAAACAGTTTTGGAGCTTCTCAATGCTTACAGGCCATACACAACACTTCACGGAGTCTTGATAAACTATTCAGAAGCGAAAAGTTTTCCATTTGACGTTCATCGATCAGTTATTGATGCATTAGTCGTTGGACGCTTGACTTTACCTCGACTACTTATTGGCCCTACTCAAACTGACTTCTCAATTCATCTATGGAATGCCAAAGTCAACGTTAAACTGAATAACACTGTTGCTATTTTCGATTCAGCTTCATTGAAATCTTATTTTTTCAAGAAAACCAAAAACGGTTTTGATCCAAGAGTACGGTTGTCACCTACCGTATATATATATGTATTGTTTTTTTTTCAGAACGCACCATCAAAATGCGATCAAATTGTGTTTATTACCAATACACCACGGGAAGGCGACGAAGATGATAAAACTTTAAAGGTACAGAGAATCAACTCAGCAATATCTACATTCCCAAAAGATATTAAGCATAAGTTTGCCTGGGACTTTTTCAATGGCAAAGATTTCGACGGATACATGATTCGTCCGTATTGTGGCGTTGGTTTTGATGTTCGTACGAATGATTTGTTATCTTCACTATACACTTGGGACAACTTGCATAATGAGCCTATTCAAAGACATTTAATGCTTGACGTAGATGAGGATTTGGAATCTATATGTCCTATTTATCAAAACCAAGGCTATCTCAAATCGGGTCACTTTACGGAAAACCCAAGCGTAAGTCAATTTTTCATCAAAGAAGGTTAATTAAAACATTAATTTAGATTTATTTGCACTATATTGGATTTCCAAAGCCAATACTTCTTGGAAGTTTACAAAAATCAAAGACATCAATGGCATTATTGAACCTTTTTATTGATGCCTATTTGTTGCCATCGCATGAGTTTAGAGAAACTAAACAACTCTGTGACTTGTTGGACCCACCTAAAGCTCTTTTAATCACATTGGTAAGTTGCTACATACTACTAAATCTAAAAATGTTATGAAAATTTCAGCCAAAAGAAATCTCTGCCTTAAAACCTATAGGTATCGTCATTTTGGATGGCGGAAATCTACAATTTATCGCAACACATTCAAATGGAATTTTAAACATATTGACAGTGGAAAATTTCGCGAGGGCAGCCGAAGCTATCAGTGATTTGCAGGAGGTCGCCGAACTTGAAAGAATTCTAGACGTAACCGACGAACCTGACCGTACTGAAAGACAATCACGCATGGAAATTCTAGAAAATAAGTTTGACTGCACATTGTTTCACCTCCCGTGTAGACAATTTCAAAATAGCTTTACGTTAGCCCACCGTAAAGTTGAACTTCCAATTGGTCAAACTGTGGTCATTTTTAATATTAACTATGGACATTTGTTTTTGGAGCAATGCGAACGTGGATTTAAAGCTGTTTATTTTACTTATGTGAGTGAAATTTGAACAAAACAAGCTTTCATTGGCAGTTTTTTTAGGATAATGTCATACGGCCACTTTTTTCAAAACACAACGTCAAACTTGTCATATTTGACAACCAAAGCCCTGCAACGGTTAAAATATACACAAAAAAATTTACGCCATTCAAATGCATTAATCACACGACACCTTTTGATAAAGTGGTAGCTTTATCACAAAAGTTTATTAACTCATATTTTGGTGATTATGCTATTGCTGTATACGATATTGTAGAGTATACTATCTCAATTAACGATGGTGAAAAGCAAGTTATATACGATGGGGTCGTCAATTTGCCGTTTGAGAAGATATTTCTCGTCAAAATGGATGATACAACAAATGTTACGGCATGTTTTTTTTATTGTTTGATGACGTAAAATTACCATAAGGTGTTTTTAGATTGACGTCGCATGCCAAGGATACGAAAAACAAATTCTAAATTGTGACACGACAGATTGGAAATCAAAATATTACTACTTTAAAATACGCCAAGTTAATCAATGTTCAATGGAAGTGGAGCACTTTGAATTCAAAGCTCATCCGGCGATGAAAATTCCTTGCTTTTCCAAAGATGGTCTTACAAAAATTGAACTGGAAAACCCTAGTCCAACAATATTGGGACTGACGTTCAAAAAAGACAATACAATCGCTGTTACGGGTCTTTTACCTGATTATGATATCATAACAATCAATCCTGTGCCGGCATATTTTCGGTTGGTGAAAACGGAAGATGGTGTGAAAACACAGGTCGGTGTGGAAGCCCAGGCTGCGCGGGAAACTGATCCGACAACGGTAATTTACGGTGAGTCAACGTCAATTTACGCAAATTCTAATAATTGATCTTGAACATTTTAGACTTTCCGAACTTATTAGCTGCCAATACTGATCAGAAAAAAGAAGATCCTACGTGGTCCTTTAGGACGTCACGCGCCGATGATGGTAGCTTGTTGATAGATTTGGGCAATGACAACATTACGTCACCGTTACCTTTGTTTGCTAGTATTGTCAAATCTGCATATTTATATGCAAAACCCCAATTCAAACAGGAAATTGAAGAAATTTTGGTGTTTGTTTCGCCACTTGAAGTGCTTGTTTCAGACGAAGAGTTGACCAAAGTTTCAAACGCCATTGGCATGAAAGTAAAGATGCATGCAGGTTTTGATTAACTGTTTCGCCTTTTTCTATTGTTTGTTCATACAATTGTTGATTTTGATAAGTTTACTTTAATAAGTTGTGGAATAATAACTCGTTTAAAGTATTAAACATGCTAATGACAAATGGCCTCAATATTTCGCAAATACAACAGTAGTGAAAACGTCAGTGGAATTATTAAATATTATTGAAAATTGGCAAGTTTCACGGATTATAAAACTGTCAATATAACTGCAAGCATGTTTGAAATTTTAGTCAAGTTATCTTCTGAAATTATCGATGCTTCGGGTAGTCTGATTCCAACACTTTTGACGTTTTCGGTTAAGTGTTCTTTGACATGCAATAATGCCGATTTGACGACAGAGGCGAAAAGTGGAACAGGCGAAGTGCAAGCATTGTCACCCAAGTGGATAAGCAAAGTGCCATCGGCAGCGCGTGATGTTTTAAATGACCACGTCAGGTTTTCATTACTTAAATCTGAGTCGGCTGCCAGAAGACCAGGAATGTCTGAATACAAAATTTAAACAAAATTTGAATGAAAGAACAAACCATAGATGACCGTTTTTGGGTGCTTTTTGTACGCCGCCTTTGCCTTTTCACCGACTGTCACGATTGGCCCAAACTTTGAGCTTTCCATACGAAAGTATGCCGCGAATTCCGAATCACCCGTGTAATCAGGACCGGCGTTGACTAGTATACGGTTGTTGGCAGTGAAAGTAAAGATGACTTCAGGCGATGGTGGTGATTCGCTGCTGGAAATAGCTTCTTCAGGGGATTGCGACACTTCAGATAGTGTTGGAGGTTTTGCCGGACTGTCATTAGATTGATTAACAACAATATTATTTAATGGATTCGCTATTTCGTTGTCGGCTGGCATGCTTTCCAGAACGAACAGCGATGCGGTAATGTCAAACAATGTCAGTTGTTTAACCGTAAGGAACACTCTGCGTGGTTTTTTGGTTTTCATAGTATAGGATTTTATTAGATATTTATCATTTCTCACAACAGCGTACACCTAAATATTGGCAAATCAGGAACAATGTTGTTGTTATTTTGTTAAAAACATACTTTAAGCCATTCCGTGTCTCCAATATCCAAAGTGGTTGTCTTTTCGAAAGGCAATTTTTCAATGCCACAGTGAATCACAATGTTTTGGTTTTCCCATTCTGCCTGATAATTAATATCATCAAAGTCATCGATAAGATAACCATAAAAATTTGTGCCATTGGAAATGCTTTGAATGAACTCGTTATACGTTTCTGCGGTTAATTGCAGTTCAGGTGATAGTAAATAATCATTAAGTGTATACTTTTTCAAATAGACAACATTGTACTTTTCCGCCTCAAGTGTTGATGGCTACAATGAAATGTTATTGACTTTAAATCTTATTATATAAACCAAGACAAAACTGTGATATTGTGAAAACTTACATGGATTGCTGTTTGCCGTATAAATTTGTTACACTTAAATCCATTTTCGTGTTTTGTCACAAGCATGGACAAAATTTCAAAGTACGAAATAATTGACTTTCCAACATCGACAGAAAGACGTGTCTGATAGTATTGCAATGCAGCTAACTGGCAGGTTTGTGTAATTATTACATTGCAGTCCAGTTTTTGTAATTTTTTCAAAATTTCAATCCGATCAGTCATCGTTAAAAACTCGGAAGCGAAAACCAAAATATGTTTAGTTTTTACGAACGGTGTAAAAACATTTAGATATTCAATGACTTCATCGAAGGGCATGTGTTGTGAATCCATGACTTTATTGTCATACAGTGTCCGAAACCAGAAGTCACATTCAATTTCACTTATGATGTTGATATTAACCACAAATATGGCTGACGCATCCTAAAGTAAGACAATTAATAAAAAATGTAAAAGAAATGAAAAAAATACCGGAAAGTTGTCAGAAGTCGCCTGAATGAATGGTTTAGGCAAAGTATTTAAAGATGACTCAAATCTTGTCACGGTTGCACTTGGGATTAAATCATGTCCAATTGATGTTTTAAAAATGATCATTTGACAGTTCCTTACATCAGTTCGTACATAAAGTATTGGTTTGGCAAAGCCAATGTGCTTGGCGTATACCTAAATTAGGAACCTAGTGATATGCAATTACGATAATTTAATCTCACATGATAGTTTTCGGCAAAATATTTACGTATGCCGAACAGTTCGGGTGTTTTCTTGGCACTTAGTACATTACTTTTTGAACTGTAAATGTTGCACGCGCATCTAGTAGATAGCGAAACGTAAGTTATTGCATTATTTCTCAACCAAATTGAAAGTTCCGGAAAATACGGAACAAGATAACCATCAAAGTTTTCTCCGTTGAAATACTGCCAAGCGTAATTAAGTGTATTATCACGGGTTAAGTTGGAACATGACGAAAAATGTATTTTTTTATGAGGATAAAATGTGTTCGCCTCCTGTATTTGTTCAATTGTTGGGGTCGTGTCGGTGATGATCACAGCGTTGGAACACAAACGACCGAAATTTGTATGCTAAAAGGGGTTGGTTTTTTATAGTTTTGTTTAACGGTGTTGCTTACGGTTTCAGCAAAAAAATTGTAGTAGTTTTGTTCTTTGAAGAACAAGTAATAAGGCCGCATACAAACAGCTTTACACCAATCAATCATAAAAATTTCTTCTCGATCGGATGCTTGAATACCAGAATTTTTCAAATGTAACGCAAAATATGCATGAATTTGACCAACGATTAGCTTTGTGGTGGGTGATGGCAGTGCTTTGATAACTTTTTGATGGATATCAACTGGGAATTCATCAGTATTCCAATAATTGGCAATGACGCCCCGTAGTGTTGTAGATTTCTGCACTTTCGACAAACCTTTGAACACATCGAAGACATATTTGCATTCAGAAACGACATTATACGCTTTGTCTTTGGTAATCAGAGTTCCGGAAAACAGGTTGGTGTTTCCATCCCAATCGATACTGAACACGGCATATTTGACCTGGAAAAAGTGTTAAAATTGATCGTTACCGGAATAAATAAACTTACCGGGTCTTTCTCTTCTATAACACTGACAGAAAAATCTGGGAGCAAAGTTATCGTAACACTCACAGTAACTTCCACATTCCTTCGTTTAGTACCGCAAAACTCAATTGTTTTGACATCAAAGAAACCGCGTTCTGCATCTAATAAACCATTTTCTGCGTAGTTTACCGATAAC
>KB455167.1:0-31834 GCA_000341325.1 Panagrellus redivivus | reverse complement strand
AAAAAACTTGTGTCGCGCCTTTCCCCTTGGTCCGATTTCGGCTGGTATACTCTCTCTTAAACATTCGATTAAATGACTGCCAAGAGGAAACGATAGCTAAAAATTGGGAGGGTTCAATTGGAACCATGGCAGCATAATCGCTAGGAGGGTACATTTGGCGTTCGATTAAATGGTATTAATAGAATTCAAAAGTCAAATGCTGTATAAGAATCATGAAAAAAGGGCATCAAAGGGACTCCCAAAATGAATTGCGTCAAATCCGGTGTGATGCCAGAAAAAATGAAATCAACTAAAGCATAAAGAAGGGCTGTAAGCGAGCAACGACTTGTTTTGCAGACTTACAAATTAGAGACGAATGAGCGCAGTCCTGAAAAGAATAAACTGTTTTGAGGAAGCACACCGGAGTCGTGTGTATGTCACCGGAACGACCCTGAGGGGTTCATGAAAGGCTTTTCCCTTCCATTGGAAGTTCAAAAACTTACCACTAATTTCAAATGTTTTTTCCGCCCTCTAGTCTGACGGGCAGTCGTCCCAGAGGTTTAACTGATCCTTGCTCTGTCATTTTTTAAATTTGTGTTCCTCTTCGACAAAAATTTTGTCCGAAAGCAGCAGTACACTTTTATCAGCCAAGTTTTGTAGAATCTAAACGTTTAACCACAAATTCCGAAAACAAATTTGAAATAAACAAATGTAAAAATGTCCACTCTTTTCCTGGACGATTTTGGCACGTGCCATTCAACGCCCTCGTTTCGAATGAAAAGAGAGGACGAGGCGTGACATCGCCGCTGGATAATTGTAAAAATTAATAATCGCGTGGGTTACCAATGGAGTCTAATGTTAACATATCAATAAGATGAGCGTATAACTAAAGTTACATGGTCTCTTTGACATGAAATCCGAGCCAGAGGGCAGTCAAAGAGCACTGACAAATAGTCAACTCTCATGACTAATGACGGGGACCAGCATGTTGGCTTTGACCACTATGTAGGGCAAGACGAAGAAACAGATAACTTAGGGTATGGGGCTTGTATGAAGAAAGCCATGATGGTTGCCGTTTTCATGAATATGGAAGCAAGAAACAGCACCTCAGAGACGATGCATTGTTTTCATAAAGGCGGCTCGAGATAATGAACGCGGTGAACAGAAACAATTGAAACCTGATGCTCTCATCTCAGATCAAAGACACGTGACAACTGTGCTAAATAAAAGAACAACACATCGATTATTATTTTTAGAGGCACAGGCGGATAGGAAATCACAAATCTGTTTGCACCGACAGCTATCTCACACGTTACTCAAAAGGTTGAATTCGGCGCTAATCTGGTCGAATGTATGTAAAGGTTGGGTCGGAACAGGTCCAACTCAATGTGAGAGTATTAAGTACCAATGACGATTCAATTTGCAAGACAACATTTGATTTGACGGTTTTTGTGAATATCACAACTTAAGTATAAATAGCTAACATTGGCCTTTTCGTATAATGTCCTCACACCTGGTACTTATAATCATTGGGATCTACTTACTCAATGTTGTAAAGTGTTGTGACAATGGTGTGTCGCGGCACAAGGCACAACAAATAAAAACTTCAAGGTGGGCAAAAGCAGCGGCTATAAGTAGCGAAAAAAAGGAAGTTTCCAAAGGCCGTGCATTCTCTTCAATCCTCACTAGTAGACGTTCTACTCGGGGCCACGGTCAATTTGACATCCCTTTTGGGGGGCTCACTAAATGGAAGTTTTACACGAAGATGGTCGTGGTGAAAGTTTGACACGCTTAGCGCTCCAGTGATGCTGTTCAAATTATGGCTTCTACGTTTTGAAACAATTAATAATTTATGCACGTTTGATGACAAAACGTGAAATGACTTTTGGCTAATAATGAACATATGCCATACTTAGCACCGTACGAACAGCATTAATATGTATGCACTTGCGCAATGGCAAAACGCGACTCGGACAGTGTTGAAGTATAACCACGACTTGAATGTCTTATCCGCCAATGAACCGCAAACACAATTATCTATGTATTATAGATATGTTACAGTGAGCACAACCATCATAACGAATAAATTTATATTAAGTCTGATATGGTTGTAGATCACAATGTGACTTTATTTCATTGCACTTTTATATAATACATATAACGACTGAAAAAAACTTATGTTACCCAAGGCAATGTGATTTTATAAAGCAAACTAATACATATTATAGGTGATTAGCTTAGTGTGCCACTTCCGCAATAAAGCAAAGCCATGATAAGACGCGTGGGGTTACAATATGCAAACTTCGTTGGAAAATGTCGTCAGTTGGAGTGCACGTCGGCGTGTCGCAGGTCAGGGTCTCAGCAGGAGGTTCAAGCCATCTTGTAGCATGATGATTTCTCCAAAAATAATGAGAGGCGCCAGAAATAGTTGCACATTCTCCAGTTTGAATAAATAAGCCGAGAAAAAGTGAACGTCATCCGGCAGCAAACTCCAACGCAAAGTTCGATGACCTTATGCCATGTAACCTAACTCCCATTAAAACATTCACTGTAGAAAGGAAGATATTCTTGCCGACCATTGCTTAGTTAACGTCAGCTGAGTTTGACTTGCCCTTGGTGGACACAAAGGCAAACTTGGCGCTTCCGGTTGAGCACTCGCTACCTTCAAAAAGTGTTGAGTCGATAGAAAAATTATCTCAGCTGGAAAATTTGTATAAACGGTTGTCACCATTTACACATTGAAGCGTCTCTTGTTGAATGTTGCTCAAAAATCCGCGTTGAATAGGGCATTTTTGACTGATGAAATGTGTTCCTTTCAACAAATGAATGCAGTCTGCAAGCGTTGTGTATTTAATGAAACCATATTTCTATTGTTACAATTTTTAAGCCCATTGTTTTATGTTTTCCTGCTGGCCATTTTAGTATTTACGCTTTTTTTCTCAGTTGGAGCTCATTCTTAGGGCCATGCGTTTTAATTTATCAATTGTTTTATTTCCCGCTGGAACAACTAATGTGAGGGGCAATTGTCAACAAGTATGTCGAATATGCAGGGCAAAACAGACCATTTTGCAACTTTTTAGTGTTTATTTGAACGACTTTGGTCGGGAGAGGATCTCGAGTGTATTTCGGAATACCGCAATATCTATTTGCGCGTACAGCTAATGAAAATATGAGATTATTGCCGGACCAAGCTGTAGGAATTTGCAAGGCCCCAAATTGACCCGTACCATCAGCGCCTCTAGGCTTATAGAGGTGGCGAGAGTGACCACCGTCCACATGGGTTTTGTCATGGTTGTGACAGCTCAAGTTGAATTGGCGCTTCCCGAAGGTCCCATCTGTCGGCACAAATTTACTCCCGCCGTCGGTTGACGCAACGCATCGCTCTGCATCCGTCGCAGGGTGGCCGAAGCCTGTTGACGCGCGACCTGTTATCGCTTTCCATCTGAGTCGGGCTCACCTTTTTAGAGGGTTTCGATACGCGTGTTACTTTTCGCTGACTGCAATCGTTCCGGTAGGCATGGTATTAACGCCGAACGTTATGATGGTACAGCCAGGCGTTCAATGTTCCCATCCCTCATTGAGCCTCTGAACCATCCGTGTTAGCCAAACTGGACCGAATTATATTTGCAATGCGATACTCTGGGAGCATGGCGATAATCCCCTCTTCAAACAACAGCGCGCGACAAATCATGCTACTGCTGCATGACTTCTTTATTGCTGCCCATCTGAACCAGACGCCGGTGGTCTAGGAAAAACTTCCAAGACGTGAATTGAATACAAGCTTCAAAGCTATCTCCAACTTATCGTCAAGGCGTTCCATTTTGTTGTTTTCACTTTTCAAGTAGAATCTTTCTGTTCCAGAGTGACCCAAGTTGTTACTTTTTTCCTCACCAGTAAATCCATTTGTAATGTTTTGGAATGGTATGCAAACTGACAACTGAAAATTGAGCTAATCAGCCATCGTCGTTCGCGAAGTCACTGACTCGCTTTTGCCTGAGGCTATGCTTCCATTTTAAGCCCAATGCGACGCTATTTGCCATTTCAGTTTTACTTTAGTGCGCTGTCACCCATGATGCCATGATCACAATCTTGGAGTGTATGGACCTCCAGTCACTTCCAACATTGCTGTCACAGACACGCGCCCGCCGTTATAATCGCGCGGTAGGGCGTGATCATGTTATTTTAAGCTGTACTCTTCGGACGGTCAAAATTTGTTCGCCCGTATTTTCAATGTCGTCTTTGCTTTTCTTAACCTTCATGACGTTTTTGTTACATTAGCCTCCTCCCTGTCCAGCCATTCAAAGTAATTCCGCATCGATGTTCCCATGTTATGACAACAAAAGCTTGTGTCCGCATTGTCCATTTAAAACAAACATTATGCCTCGGCCAATGATGTATTAGTACATTAGGAAGAATCATAACATATTTTGTTATTTTAAATTATTCTTGCACGTTGATCTAGATGGTGCCTTATTGATTAAAGCTGATCAAACAAATATGCGCGAGCTGTATCACGTTAAGTGCCGCGCATCGTATGGCTACCAGCAGGGGGTGATGAGTTAGTTAATCTAGCTAGCACGGACTGGCAATTGACCACTTGACGGTTCGAGGTTACTGTTTATACTTGGAGCCCTCGGTAAACTTGTTCCGAAGCAAGCACTCTCGTTAAGTACTGTCGGATCGTGTATATAAAAAAGTGTCCATCTGTTGCCGACGTCTTGTTTTTTTCTTGACCTTTACTACCGATTCCATTTTGATTAATGTTTTTTACGGATTGTTCCCTTTTGTTCAAAGGCGACCATCCGCATAAGTGCATTTTAAAAACTGCTGCTATTTTTTCAGCCTTTGGACATTTTGAATGTAACAAAGCGAAAAACGACGAGTTCCAACGTTTTCCCAGGGATGACATGACAGCATAGGAAGGTATTTTTTAGCCTGAAGAGAGGATACAAAGAAGTAGTACCTGGTAGGACGACAACAATCAATGGAGGTCTATAGACTGCGGAAGTTGACCGAACGCTACCTCATGCTGAGCTAATTGTGCCTTGGCTGGCATCTACGCTCATGACAATCACTCATTACGATTTTTGGGTCTTTGTTTTGCGCTAGGAAAGGACGTGTCAGACACTTCTTGATTGACCTCCGAGGAGCAGCAATTACTTCCGACTCATTGACTGTCCATCGGCTGGCACATTGTGTCGAATGGAACTTTGCTTTGTCAAGCGCGGTAATCCTACCGTCGCCGTTGCGTGCGTGTGCGCTTCTTTTTGAGTTTTCTACGACTTTTACGATGCTATTTGACTCCATTTTCCTCGCTTAACTTTTCAGCCTCCCGCCCTTTTCTTCCAATGGAATGCCTCTATTCTCGGTAGTCCTGCGGCAACAATCTGTAGGATGTTTAGGGGCGAGATTCTGTCTCGCCCGAATCAGTTACACATGGAGGAAAACGTTGAACCCATGTTTACGCAGAAGTCGTCCAGCAATGGCATCACTTCCAGTACATATTCCCACTACGATTCAGGCATTTCCCCCGACGGCTATCATACGAAGGCTGTTTTGTCAAGTCCTGATGAGCATGAACCGCGACTTCAGAGTCTTCGAAGAGCATCTTACAACCCAGTCTCCCACAGTAATCATGGATCAATGATTCGCCGTGGCAGTAGCAACTATCATCACAAAACCAATGGAAACGGCCACGCTTCAGTCGTCATGATCTCATCTGCAACCAAAACTTCTGGTCAGACTTTTTATTTGCTTAAATTATGATTTTCAATTACACTTTTTGTAGATGCTCAATCTCCTTATTTGAATAATCGATGTCGACGGTCCAATTCCGTCAGAAATTGTGTTCTGTGCCTTCTAATCTTTCTTGTATTTATTTTTGCTCTTGTTGTTGCTCTTTTCCTGGGTCACTGGGCTAATGAGGGTTATATTACTCAACTTGATCGTACGGGGGTGAGTTTTCTAAAAGGAAATGACGACACATACTTCAAGCTTTTTCCTAATTAAGCTTCACTTTAGTCACTGTCAAACTTTTCCAAGGCTGCCAAGGCTTTTTTATTTCCACTATCTGATTTTGAACACGCTTCGCTTCAACCTTTAACTCCAGCTAACCCGGAGACTTCAAACACCACACATACAAGCACACTACCCATAACCACGACTGTTTGTCTGCAATGCATTTTACGCATTTTTTGTAATCCTTTCAATTGTTACAGAGCAGCACGCCGACTTTTTCTCTACACAGAAACTTGACTGTCTTAGATGTTTATCCGCCGACGTTTGTCGAAGACTATGCGCCGGCTATTCATCGGACATCAGCGCTACGATCGCCTCAGGATCCAATAATTGCCCTTCCAAAAAATGTTATGCCGGTACATTATGACTTGAATGTGCGTTTTTTGTCTGCATCCGCCTGTCTTTAATGTACTTTTGCTTTTTAGCTCGATTTTTCTGAACTTTTTACGGCTGAACACATTCACGGCAATGTATCCATATTATTTGAATCATTCGGAAATTCGTCGGATAATGAGGTTGTATTGCACGCGGCATCGAATATTTTTATTCATCGCCTGCGAATACGACATGATGGCCAGCCAATGCAGATAAAATCAGTCAAACGGCAGTTCAAAAGGGACTTGGTCAGAGTGCAGATGAAACAAAGACTCAAGGCAACATGGTACATTGACATCAGCAAATGATTTACAACTCTAATATAAACTGTTTAGGTACACTATTGAGATTGAGTTCCGTACGCGTATTTGTCAATCACCCTTCGAGGGCGCCCAGTGTATCCGGTCAAGCGTGCCGAATAGCACCGCCGAGGTCATTTCAAGCTTTACGACCAAGTTTGAGCCGATGTTTGCGAGAACATTCTTACCATGTTGGGACGAACCTCGGATCAAGACCACGTTTAATGTCTCCATAAAACATCCGGCGAATACAACCGTATTAACAAATGTATCACCCCAATCGCAAACGAAAAACGACACTGATGCTGATGGTGTGACACATTATGTAGCAACGCATAAAATGCCGGTTTACTTGTTGGCATTTGTTGTCGGTACGCCTAATAACATTCAATTTGCAATAAAATAAACAATATTTTAGGCGATTTCGTGTCATTGGAAACGCGGACTGATCGAAACATGCCACTAACATTATGGACATCTGCTGAACGGGCATCTTCGGCACACTTTGCGGCAAACTTTTCACCAGCTGTCTTTGATCGGGTTGAAGAAGAATTCGGAGTACTTTATCCCATGAGCAAAATGGATTTTGTGGCCGCAAAAGGTTTTCCTGTTGGGGGTATGGAGAACTGGGGGCTGGTCATTTTCAATGAGAATGCGATTCTGATGCCACCGGGATATGAAGGAGGTAGCCATACCATAACAAAGTTTTAAAATTAACTTTCAATTATTTCAGAAACAAATTCAACTGTTGACGGAAGATGGGAACAATACAAAATCGAAAAGATTGTCGCTCATGAAATTGTGCACCAGTGGTTCGGAAACTTGGTGACAATGGCAGATTGGCCAGAACTATGGCTAAATGAAGGCTTTGCCAGTTATTTTGTTTACGATTTCTTAAATGACGACCATCCACATCTCACTGATAATGAGTATTACATCCGCCTAATCGAACTATTGGATAGACAAACTTCGACATCACGTGTTCCATTAGTCAGAAAATTAGAAACCATGGATGAGGTAGACAAAATGTTCGATGGTCTTCAGCTCTACACAAAAGGATCGGTTGTAGTGAAAATGATTAAAGATTTGCTCGGCCCCATTGAGTTTAAAGCGGGGATTAGTAGGTTAGTTGAACAATGTAAGAATTTTGGAATACGTTTTGATTTTTCAGATATCTCAAAAAGAATGCGTTCAAATCTGTTAGTAGTGATAGTCTATGGGCTAGCTTACCGACATTTGCTGATCATGGTGCTGAAAACGAGAAGCTAGCTGACGTCATTGAACCCTGGTTGATCAATGAAGGAATGCCTGAAGTCATCATTAGGTACGTTTTCGATGTATTTTCGATCACCCTGACTAATCTCTTTCAGCCGCAACTACGAAGATCACACGATACGGATAACACAAAGAGTTAGCGATCAAAACAGGTACATAATCTACCTAAATGATGCCTCATTCCAACGCGATTCACCTAACTCAAAACACAAACGGGATACAGATGATGTGTCATTGGAGTATATAGAAAGTGACGATCATCTGCAAGAAATGCTTGACAAAGAAACCGACATTCTGCAACGTGTGGCAAAGAGTGTGGAAGACCAAAGCGAACTATTAAAGAGCGCATCTGCTGTGGAATCTGTGATATTTGACGAGACTATGTTCAGCGACCAAAATACAGCAGAGAAAACACAATCTACTGAAACTGGTGTCACTTCCAGAAGTCAAGATATCAATCATCGCAAAACTACAAAGAATGTTCGCAAAGGTAGCCGCCGTAGGCAGAAAACAAAACCAAGGTTGAATCCTGTGAAACCACAAACACCTGAAACAAATGCATCGGCATCACAGAACAAAAATAAGGTTTCTTTATTTTCCAATACGCGGAAGCAAACGAAGATATTTGAAAACCCCAATCAACGTGTCGTGCCATTGTCTGGTCTTCGATCAGGATCCCGGGAAGACTTTGAAGGACATCAACGCCGTCAACTTCGACATCGCATTCCAGCATCCCCAACAACATGGTCGATACCTTTCAGCTACTGGTTTGGTTCGACACTTAGCTCAGAAGGCCAAATTGTCCGTCAATTTTGGGTGCATAATGAGACTATTCGTTTCGTCGATGCAGAACTTAACCCAGAGCAATATATCTTGGCTAATCCGCATTGGGTATACCCGTTTAAGATCAACTACGACCTCGATAACTGGAAAATGCTTATAAATCAAGTAAGTCATTAAACTAATTGCTCTTTCCCATGAAAGTTCATTTTTTCAGCTACACAAGAATCCGTTCGAAATAGCCACAATGTCACGAGCGCAGTTAATCATTGACGCGCAGACGTACTTAAAGCAATCTGGAGTACCGTATCTATATTTAAAACTGTTAAAATATTTATCACAAGAAACAGATTTGGGTGTGTTACTAGTTGGACTTGATGCAGTGCACTCGACTATCGATCTATTTTCTGCGACTGTAACTAGTGGACCACTTTTGGTGTACTTTACACCAGTAATACAACAATTTGATCGAGTTCTTGAACAGACAAGTACTGACGCCGAATTAGCGGCCGTCTGGTTATTGAGCCCGCAAAGGCTGTCGAAACTCTATCAATTAAGATGTATTGCAAATTTTGGAAGTTGTCAGCAAAACCAACAGGTGAGAGTGACGATCACAGTGTAAAAACTGGTTTTGCAATCAAATCTTGTAGATGAATCAGTGGCTTTCGTTCCCAACAGCCTTAACAGCAGAACACCATCAACAAATTACCGCAATTTGCCATTATCTTTTCACTCAGGGTGGTCCCCGTGAAGTTACACTTTTATCAGGCCTTCTACGCCAAATGACTACACAATGGCCGGTGGTTGTTCAACTGGCAACCTGTGTAAGAGACGAAACTTTGATCGAAGAAGCAGTCGCGCGCATTGTCAAATCACGTAATGCGGCGATTTATGCGACGGTGCTTCAGGTATGTCACTAATTGGGTTCTATTTCGTTTCGATTAGAAAATTTTTAATTTATTGTTTTTAGTCGAGCTACTCCATACAATACAACCGAAAGTTTCGTGAAGTTTTCTGGAAAGGTATTTCTGATCTCAACCTTCATGAACGAAGACTTCTGTTTGCTGTGAATACTGGAAAATCAGATCGAATTGCTCAGTTACTGTTGCACTCTGTAAGAAGCTCGGAAGAGTTAGAAGCAGTGGTGCAGCTAGTTCCAGAATGGCCTATCAACCTTCAAGTGCATATTGATTTTGTAAGACGGAAATATGCGTGGATTGAAAATACTGCTGTCAAACAGATACAAAACTTTTTAATTCAAGAATCCGCAAAATGAAACAATTTCAAAATGTGCCTATGAACGTTTTTGTTTTTAAAAACCTTCACATGCTTGTATATTCGACAAAACAATAATAACAAAATGGTATATGTATTTTCATCAATAAACTGATCAGGAATTATGACATTACTTTTGAATTCTATCAAGCATCGGAGGTGATAACTCACTTGCTTCATTATTTACACTTATAAGTGCAGTCTGATAACCGAAATTTGTAAACAACTATAAACTGTATAGAAATGAAGTAATCTTTAAAGAATACTTTTTCCAACTTACAGAAAGACACATTAATGTCACAGCTAATACAACTATGATGAAGACGTACGTAAACTATTGTGTTTGTTTGGTTTGATTTAATGCGGTTTGACAGACAGCTCTCAGACAGTTGTAAAGTATGATCGCACAAAGGTCATTGGTATTTTGCAGACGTTTTTAAAGCTACACTTTTCAGTACGACGAGTTTTCACATATATCATAGAAAGGCTGATCACAAGGAAGAAAAACGCGGATAAAAAACAGAAGGTTCATACAAAAAGTACAGTGATCTTCTCATCGGTATCATGATCGTCTAACATGACCAATCGCGATCGCAATGCACGGCACTCAGAGCTCATCTCAATTGTTCAACGGTCCTTATTAATACTGAGCGGTGATGATATTTCGCCATGATCAACCTTCTCCACCCGCCAATCACGCATCATGTCGCTGGTTGCGCACCACCCTTCATCCATCATCTTGGATGTTGATGTATTCACTGTGTGTTTCTTATCAAAATGTGAAGTTTGTCTATCGAAAAACAAGCCACAAAACCAAAGTAAAGACAACCGCAAGTACCTACCTGCTGACGTCGCGTCCGTAATACTTTCATCAGTAATTCCTTTATTTTTTACATCTGATAGTGCGTAATGAGTCATTAGAGATGCCATATATCATTAATTCTTACTTGATACCTTTGTTCAACGTGATACGGTCGTCGAATCTCGAGCGCGCGTGCTTTGTTCTAATCAACTTAGACAGAGAGGGGCAGTCTCAGTTCGCGGACCAAACATGGGGTCGACGTTTAGGGCACTTCTCATCCCCGCCCCTATCAACATACTGATTTCTTTTCACACAATAACTTATGGCCGGCATTTCGTCCGGACGAGTTGTCAGTCTGATTAAGGTTTATCTTATAGGTATTCCTGAAGTGTTGTTTTTCGAGGACGGCCAAAGTTGAAGCCATGGCTAACAACGATGATAGCCCCCCGATGGGGAAGAAGGGTCCTCGAATTACCTTTTCGGAAGGTTATGATTCGAAATCTGAGACTGAATCAATTGGATCTAATGATGTGTTTGGTGGAGAAGTCAATAATTCGTTGTTTCATCAAATTAGAAGACTGAAGTCAAGTGTCTTGCTTATTGGCACCCCTTTGTTGTTCTTTCCACTCCTGATGAGCGCAAGCCAAGTAAGACTAACTTTGATTGTTTTGATTGTAAACGTAATCGTGTTACAGGAATTCAGATGTGCAGGATGTTTAGGCATCATGGCAACATACTGGATCAGCGAATGTATTCCACTGCCTGTAACAGCTATGCTCCCACTTGTCTTGTTTCCCGTTTTTGGTGTACTTCCATCACAAGCTGTTGCCAAAGAATTTTTCAACGTAACTTGTTTAACTTGCACTTTCTTAATTAATAATCAATACACTTTTAGGATGTCACCTTTCTGTTTATTGGTGGCTTGATTGTTGCAATGGCTGTCGAAAAAAGTGAATTGCATGAACGAATCGCCTTGAGCGTTTTAACCTTAGTCGGATCTGAACCACGATGGATTATGCTTGGTTTCATGGTTGTCACAGGGCTGTTAAGCGCATTCATTAGCAACACTGCAACAACTGCTATGATGGTACCTGTGTGTCAATCAGTCATTACTCAATTACTTCGCTCCTACCGATTGCATGGGCAGAGCGTAGCTAGTCGCGCAGAACTGCTCGAATGGTGGGGAAATTGGGTTTTTACTCATGTGACGTATTGATGACAATAGTCATTTCAGCGGAGAACATGAAGCACCGAAAGCACGTGCAAAAGAAGCTCGAATGGCCAAGGGACTTATCATTAGTATTTGTTTTGCCGCAAATATTGGTGGCACAGGAACGATCACGGGAACAACACCGAATTTGGTTATGGTTGGACAACTTTCGACGTGAGCAACTTATTGAAACAAAGTAACAAAACAATAAAACAAAAACAATTTCAGCTTGTACCCCGGAGTCAACACTGGAGTCAACTTTATCACGTGGATGAAATTCTGTTTCCCGTTGATGCTAATTTGTCTTTTCACGTGCTGGGTCATTCTTTACGCAATCTTTCTGTACAAAGGTCCACCGGCAGCCGACGAAGTGACCCAGATTATGCGCGAGCGTTGCTCAAAGTTGCCAAAGATGTCGCATGCCGAGAAATCGGTTGCTCTTTGCTTCCTATGTTTACTATCATTATGGGTGATGCCACAGATCTATCCGCAACTATTCAGCTTCCTGCCGCATGGATATTACACCGACGCGACAAGTGCAATGATAATCTCAGTAATGTTATTTATCTTGCCGACACAGAAGCCGAGCTGGATACTAGTCTGTCAAAATGATCCACCGATCAATGATAAGTATAACTACAGTTACTCACGATTAATGGACTGGAACACTATGCAAGAGCGTTTCCCCTGGGGCGTTTTGCTTCTTCTAGGTGGTGGTTTCGCTCTTGCCGCAGGGGTCAAGGAATCCGGATTATCTGATCTACTTGGTCGCCAACTTTCTGAAATTGGCGTTCTTCCGATATGGGCACTTCAGATTTTATGTGTTCTTGTCACCCTTGTTGTGACAAACATTTGCTCAAATGCAGTTACAGTTAGCATTTTCTTGCCAATTATTGCAACATTGGTGCGTTAACTCTCAAAATTAGAAAAAAAAGCAATCAGAAAAGTTTTACAGGCAGAACAAGCCCAGATTCACCCATTGCCCTTGATGCTGCCAGTTACTTTGACATGTTCCCTAGCTTTCATGTTACCCGTAGGCACTGCGCCGAATGCAATCGCTTTTGGGAGTGGGCTGTTAAAGGTGTCTGATATGGTAAGCCATTACTTGCTTATCAGTTGCAACAAACATTGTATTTTTTAGATGATTGCTGGATTCTTTGTCTCGATAGGCACGTGTATTCTCGTTATCAGCTACACTGCAGCCGTCGGTCAACTCGTATTTGATTTTGATGCTGCCGAATTTTGGAACAAGGTCAATGTCACGGAAACGTTATCATCGTAAACACAATACAATTACAAAGTTTAAAGCTGTTAAACCATTGTTAGTGTTTGTCATTGATGTGTTAGAAAAGTGATAACAGAGTGTGCGGGTAAATTTTTGCATTTTTGTATGCTCGGCAGTTTATGTCAAATTATTTTGTTTATATAGTCCTTGCAGTGTTGAAAACCGTATTGTTACAAAATAGATAAAAAGTTTATGAGAAATCATCGCTGTCATACGGAACCGTTTTTTCGAGGGCTTCTTCAAAGTCGATGACTTTCACCTTGCCGCCTCGGGTGTTGTTATCGAATTGGGCGCTGTAGCTTTTGAAATCGCGCGGGCTCAACAGGTCTTCGGGTGGTTCAGGAACGCCGGCTGGCTGGAATTTACAAAGTTGATGATGAAACCTTAATATCTGATCAACGAACCTCTACTTCGGTTTCTCGTTTTTCGCGCGGGATACGGATATCATCATGCGGCAAATGTTTCTGTAAATAAGAGATCACGGAATTACTGCAAAAAGTAATCATTTACCTCAACCGCATCCTGGGTAAATAGGTTCTCGCCACCGCTCACCATGCTTTCCGAGCCAGACAATGTGACCTTATCAATACCAACAGGATCAAAAGCTTAAAATGTATACTTGGTATTGCTAAGGTTGACGAAATTAAAAGACATACATTTCGCCGGAAAAGTGTTAGCTACAACAATGCAGGCTGCAAGATACAAAAGAACGTGTTCTCCAGACATTTCGAAAAGCAACAATGAATGAATGAATGTTAATCATTTCTTCGGGTGCTCTTTTATTGTAGCATCATATCCAGTCCCCCCACAAGGGTGGGGATTTCACTTTCTAGGTCATCAGTAGCGGTAGTCGGGAATCAGCTAGTTCCGTTTTCTTTCAATCACGTACATAGATCGTTAAAGCTTCAATTGTTGCACTCAAATGTCAAAAATGGTAGTAGAGCATTGTAGACGTCGAAAAAAAAACCATTCGAAAGAGCTTCGAAGCAACATGATTCATGTTTTAAAGCATGCGTAGCTTGGACAAAGGGCAAATGCTTATCATGGTGGTTCGATGCACAGTTCTGTTGATGGAAATCATTCAAGGTGCAGCAATTCCACGACTGCACTGATAAAAGTGGCGAGTAGTAGTTGTACGCATAGTTAGCTCAAACTGTGAAAAGCGTGACGCGCTAACTATGCTGATTGGCGGCTTCAAATTTCGAAGAATAAACATGCTTCGACGACTGAATTTTTTTCGTTGGCGCAGGTTGCGATCACGTCATGGTAAGTTAAGTTATTTTTTACCCTGAAAGTATTCTAAAAATAGACTTAACTGCCGGTTTCATTTCACTATACATCCCACTTCCACAAAACTACAGCAGAGTTCACATGGTGTTGTTTTCTACTACGACCATTGTTCCACACTGAAAGGGCCTAATTTTTTTCTGTTTCTTCACTTTCGATTTTCTTTCCCATAAACTTGTCGTTCCATCTTTCTAAGGACCCTAGGGGATGACCTCGAAGTACACAGCCTGATTGGGCCTCACATGTGAGCGGTATCCCTCGTTACACACCTCCTACACAAGTTCGTTGATGCGTGTTACCTGCGTTCAATCGAAAACTATCACACATGTTTACGCTCCGACCAACGGGTCGATGTCAGTTGTGTTAGATGCGTCAGCTAGTCTGATCAACGACCCCCTGGGTTGTGAACTATCATTGCCACCAATTTCCAAACCTACTTCAACTGTCTCACGATGGTTTAAGTATCGTCGAGGTGCTAAAACGCAGTCTTTGTCAGGGAACCCTCGAGAAACCATGATCACCCAGCCGCTAATGACAGCCTCATCGAGCAGCGACACTGAAACCGGTAAGCTTACATTTCTTCATTGATTCAGAACTTGTAAAGCAATATTTTTTTTTGTTTCCGTCACACGTCAGGGTAGAATACGTTAATTGGTTGTTCACGGCGTTTCCGTGGACGATGATGCGTTTGTCATTTGATTATGGCTTCCGCCTAAAATTATTGTTTTTTGAAACAATTTACGAAGCGTGGGCACAAAGAAGCTTTTTTTAACGAAACTAACACAAATCTCTTTTTGTTTTTTGCAACAAGTTGATCCAATTGTCATCTGCGTTCCCTCAGGAATACCAAATAGCTGATTTTCGACTTTACTAGACGTTTCGAAGGCATGTGAGGGAGGGACGGACACCCATCATCACCCGAAAGGCACGGAATGTCCTTGCCGGTTGCAGCTGTCATTCGTGCATTTCGATAGTGAATGGTCGCCGGAAACGGCAGCTTTCAATGAGCCTCTCCGCCAAACTTTGAATTCCAACTATTGTTGTTTTTTACTCCCTCCCTCCCAGCTGCACCAAGGTCTATGACAAATCCCAAAACGCATGAGTCATGCTCTCCTTATTTCATTTTTTTATTTCTGTAAACAAAAAAGAAGAGTGTTTCATCTTGCCTTATTCGGGACGGCGACCCCGAATCGCATCAATCTGATCTGTCACCATTTCGCGAATCCACTCCCCCGCAAATTAAGTCAGTTTAGTTTGTCTTTGGTTTTCGTCAAATTTGGTTGCATTATGTCATTTATTTGAATCGTTCGAACCAAACTGCATTCATTCAAAGGACGTTCGAAACAACGACGCCTCAACCGTGCCTTAATTTTGAGGTCGACGCTAAATTGAGCATTTCGAGGTCGCCTTCTCTCTTTTAACTCGTTAAAAACAGTGTTTCTTCTTTTTTCCTCGTGGCTCTACCATGGTTCTTTTCAGTTTGAATAAGTTAAAAACACTTTCAAACTACTTTGTTTTCCTCATGTTTAACACACCCTTTAGAATCATAAAAATGCTTTGTTTTATTGGTGTTGCTATTCTTTTCTATACGAATGTTTTTGTGCGTCATTTTTCTTCCCGAAATAACCGACGCCGACTTTTCTGCAGATAAAAAAAATATGCGTTTGCCTCTTTATTACGAAAAAACTTTTTTGGTGTTTCATCTGACGGTTTTGAAATGTTTTGGGTTTAATTTTTGGCTAGACGCTTATTCACGTGAACAGTTGTTGGACGGCCTTTGATGCCCTTCGGTTCACCTTTTAATGTGACAGATGATGGCTATAAACGCTCATGGATCTCGTATCCCGTCTTATCAAATGTGCCTGTTCTCTATAAAATTGGCATATTCGTTTCGGATGCTGTTTGATTGATGGTTTTTCGATTATTTGATTTCCGACAGACGTTCGCGTCGGCCTTTTTACGTAAATTCGGTTTGTGTGAGGTTGAAAAATACATTTCAAAGAGGTTTACGTGCTGCTTTTCATCCGCTTTTGTATGGATATAGTCATTTTTAAAATTCTTGTGTCATAACCCTGGCAACTAATGCATGTAGGCGGAAGGGATGACGCAGTGTAGCGGCCTGAGGTTGAGATTGACCTTCCCGTGGGCTCGTGTTTTGCTTCGAGGATCACAGCTGTTGCCCTGAGGGCTCAAACCATCGGCAGCAGCTCTTCATTGTGGTCTGTATTGGACTTTGTGCTTGCAGTGGCTCAGACCTTTTCATCTGATCACAACGCCCCTCAAGCATTAGCATAATCACGAAAGAGCCGGCATAAGTACATTGTAAGAGACGCAACCAGTAGCTAAATACGCAATATATTCGCGTATGATCTGTTCACGTCGTATTTTGACCGGTTTTTAGTTAGAGCCTCCTCTCATCCTGAAGTCAGGCGTATCATTGCCTCTTTTGTCCTTTGATGGTGTCACTCACGTCTGCGCACCTTCATGCGTGCGACAATTTTTATTTACGCGATTTTTGCATTTTTGCACGGCTGTCGCGAGAGTCGTGTGTTAACATACGCCAGACCTTTTTTTCGCTTTTCTTAACTGATCAAAATTAGCATAGCCACAGCGTATGTCGGCTTTTAACCATGGGGGTTTCATCAATCTTACCTCATTCACTCACTACTGATTCCCTCCGGCAGGTTGCGTCGCCATTAGGTTGTCCACGTCGGCTCCCCAACGTCCTATGCGCATTTTCATCTTTGGTAATTTTTTCGTTTTCACTTTATTTTTCACTCCCCATCATGTGGGGGCGGTGGCTGGTATTGTCCAGCATAAACTTTCACGTAGTGATGACTTTTCTGGGAGTACCGCAAAGCTTTTTGATTCAATGCATGCCTTATCGGAGCTCTTGCTTTTGCTCAGTCAAAATCATCCAAAGTTTTGTTTGATATGACAAGCATCGTTGCGTCGTGGTCCTAAACGGTCTATCGTGTGACTTTGTGGGTTCTCCGTGTCCCTCGACAATGTTTTTTCACACCGGTAAATTTTAAAATTCTCAAAACCTCAAATTCCAATTTTTTCCGACTTTTGTGATTATATAATAACTTTTCAGACGGTTACTCACCCTGTCCGTCGCAGATGGGTGCCGACTTGCCTGCCGAACCCCATAAGATAGCCATCGTCGCAATCTTCTTGGCCGTGGCAGGCATTTCCAACTGGGCTGCACTGGCCTACATCCATGATATTGTTGGCAGGTTAGTTCTTTGAAGTTTTTTTGAACTCATTATCTTTCTCAAAATGACGTTATACGATTCGACGGCGTCAAATAGGACTCTTTTTGTTTTTTATGGTCTATTTGTTCTCTGTTTTTAACCCTTTATATGGTTTTCCCTCAATTCAATGGAACGCAACCAATTTGTTGTGTTCGCAAAATTGACGCAGTTTTCGGTTTTGTGATTTAAATCCACTATAATGCTATCAAAGTCATGCATGTCTGACAATGTTTGATGCAAAAAGTACAATAAAACAGGCAGAAAATCGAACATCCATGCGCTCAAGTTGTGATTGTGCTGTTGCACACGAGAACAGGCAAACACAAACCTGATGCTTGCTGTCACGGCACTCCCTTAACATCAATCACTCTTGTTTATTGAGGTTTTCCACACGATTAGCTGTTTTTTTGTTATCATGGGGTTCCAAAATCCAACTGACCGATCGGAAGAATCGATCCTAGACAGTTTGATTAATGAGCCCAAAGAATTTCTCACGATTGCTTCTTTACATTGCGATAGATACATTCTCACCAACTTTACGATTATTTCAACACAGCTGAGCGATGACGTCATACATGTGTTTGGTACTTCTGAGGGGGTGCCCTTAGAGTATGATTGATCTGTTCCGACTTTCTATTTTTACATGAAGGTGACGTGTTGACTCATGGTAACCTTTTCAGAGAACCACTTCCTGATTTCATCTTCTCCCTTATTCCCCAACAAGCATGGGCGCTTCGGCTAGGAGACCTGATGGTGACCTTCTGTGCCGGATCGATGATTCTACTGTTCATATTTCACAAGCATCGTGCCGTGGTCATTCGGCGATCCCTTTTCATCATCGGTGTTCTCTATACGCTGCGAACTCTTTCTATGATGTGCACCCATCTGCCTCCAGGATATGACGATAACAATACGCGCTGTCGTGAACAACTTAATGGTACTAACATCAATTGGAAAATTTACTTTAGCCGCCTTCTGGAACAGACTATCCGTGTTGGCTTTCAGGTTGGTGTGGTATTCGTTTGGGCATGGTTGAAGTTACTGTATTTCAGGATATCGAAGACAAAATGCTCTGCGGAGATTTACTCTTTTCTGGACATACCCTCGTTATGGTTGTCAGCTCACTCATCGTCGGTTACTACCTCCCAGAAAAGTATCGTTACTTGAGATTCTTCCCTCAGGCATTCTCCGCCATCGGCATGACGTGTATGATTGTTAGCAGAACTCATTACACAATCGATGTGTTCTTCGCGTGTCTACTCACTGCAGGCGTCTTTGCGTAAGCTTATTTTTGATTTTACCTTATACATAACATTGTCGCTTCAGGTTATATCACGCCTTCTGTGAGATTGACACCTATCGCGAGCGTAAGAATTCCGTTTTGGGTAACGTCGTTGTCTTCGCTGTCGTTCAATGGCTTGAAGAAAACGTCGTACCTGGCCGGATAGAAAACAAATTCGAAATTCCGTTCTATGAGAAGATTCGCAACTGTCTCGATCCTACACGCCGCCAACGCAATGCCGATTCCAATCTGGTAACTATCCGTTTTTAACTTTCCTATGCATTCCTATCTGCATTTTTTCCATTTTCCAGAGCAATTCTTCATCCGCTGCTGTCATTGAAACAGTTTAGCGCCGTTCTGCGTTACTTACTTTCACTAACAACTGACACCAAATGAGTAACACTGATACCAAATGTAACATTTCTCTACAAGCCTTATATCCAACCGGTACTGGTAAAATGTCGCCTATTCGCATAGGGTCTAAATTACCCGTCTGTATAGTATAGCCTCCCTTTACCCTTTCCCATGATCTCGACATTGTAATGTGATCGTGCTATAACGGGCGATCCAAGGTTGCTTCAACTACGGTATTTCGTCTCTATCACAACGGAGAAGCATCTTTTGGTTCTTCCTTTCTTCACGACCGGTGTAAAAAGCTCTTTATGTCTATGCAAACGACATTTTTTGGCAATTAACGGTTTTAATAATTAAGTGCGTATGTGACTACTTGATCAATAAAGGTTGAGATTACTCCTAGCAGCATTGAAAATGTTGTTTTATTATTGCGTTCCTTACATATGAAAATACGCAAATCTTCGGACTTTCTGCAAGCTGACGGTCGCCGTTGCTAAATAAACTTAAATTTTCCTATTTACGCTTTGTATTTTGCAATAAAAACTCAATGTGTAAATTCATTTTATGAAATACCGACCACGCATTACTCCGTAAATTCAGAGGCAACAATCATTGACTACATTTTTGGTATTAGTAAAGAAAGTATAACCAATTACGACAATATGTAAGTGTACTACCAGTGCGCACATAGACGCTTTGATGATCTAATTAAAGTGCTGTGTAAGGCATAATAACATCTCTGGCTCCAGGGAATGAGACGAATTCCGCTGGCATTCATGTAGGTATCAAAGACAATCAGAAGTGGAACGGATTTGGGGAATATGCAGCACAATTGACCCGTTCATAGCGTTAGTAAATAAGGTTAGTGGGAAAGCCGAAGCTTACAATGATACAAGTTTCGATGGCAAGGACGAAAAGGAAAACCCCTTACAACGAATCAATGGACTTTTCGTCTTCACGGCTCTCGGGATCGTGTTCATCATCGAAGGATAACGGATCCAATTCCGGAGTGTGCGAAGTCGCAGTGTCGTCAAAGGATGCTTGCCGACGACGTGGGATAGCTCGACCAAGTTCGTGGGACGACTTAGCCAGCTCGACGGTTTCAGTCTCAGTTGCCGACGCAGTGTTTGCGGTGGTGCTCTTGCCATTCTCGCCTTGCACTTCGAGAAGTGGCACGTCTGTCGCGTACTTTCGGGGACGGAATCGTTGCCACATGCCGCGCCAAATACTACCAGGTAGGATCTGGTGCTGACGAATGAGATCGGCGACCTACAAATGAAATTCTCCTTTAATATCCATCCGCATCAATTGCTTTCTTTCAATGCAAACAATTGAAAAAAGTTGAAAAATGCCATCAATAACGTACGTGATTCTTCACAATGTGTTTCACATCCTCAGGGGAGCTGTCTACATCGAAAGTCAGCGGTTTCCCAAGATGAGTGACCATTTTGACTGGGAAGCCGCCGTAGATGGGGCAGATGGGCATCCGCGTTTTTTCGTAGAGACCTCGGAAGCATTTTCGACCCCATCGAGGCGTTCGGAATGAATCACGCGAATTCTCCGTGAACATAGGAATTACCGGCTAAAAATGGTCTTGTTACGAAATTCAGCACTTATCCTCCTTCTCAGCTTCCACTCGAATGAACTCAAAATGACTCACCACATTCGCACCCAAAACGACTTTCGCAAATCCCAATCGGTGACCCCACATAATCTGGTAGTTGACGGGATTCGAAAACAGCGCTTCACGAACACCTCCTGGAGCAATGATCAACAAATTTCCTTCTCGGAGGTTGGCGATGCAGTCGTCAACAGTGCCGGGTGTAACGCAAAAAACTTTGCACAGCTTTCCCCAGCCTGAAAAACGTAATACGTCATTTCTGCAGTACTTTTTTTTCGAAAGCAATTACCTGGAATTTTAAAGACAAATTTGTCCCCGACAACGTGCAAAGGGCGGTTTTTGTACAACAGACACTTGGAAAGAAGGTAATAAATATCAATTGGCAAAGTGCCGTGGTAACCGACAAAAAGTGCAGGGCCCTCGTCCGGCACATTGTCTAAACCATTGACCTCGTATCCTGCAAAGCATAATGATTAGCTATGCAAAACATCGAGTACAAAGAGCTCACCATGCCACAAATAGCCAACTCCATCCCAGAATGAAGCAATACTCGTTCTGGCTCCGTCCCAGTAACTTGAGGCGTACGCTTCGCGAATGCGATTGCGAAGACCGTAAACATGAAGAAAAATTACGGAACCATAAATAAAAAATAGAATAAAAATCGGGAGAACAAATGCAATGAAGATTGGCAAAAACAGCCACAACAAATACTAGAAAGTGCAAGGCTAAGCATCGTGATGGTGAAACAAAGAAAATGCTCTTACCTCTAGGTACTCAAGGTCCCAGTACTCAAGGCACGAGTTGACCCACTGGACAAAGTTGTCCACGTGGGGCTGCAGAAACTCAGGCCACGCCATATTACTGAGTAGAGATAAGACCGTATTGACAAGCTGCAGGAAGTGAGCCATCAAGGCACAATCTACTGACAGAAACCGCCGCGCGCGGCGTCGCCACGACTGAAAACATTTTGGTTCTGCACTCAATGAAGTTTAAAACATGACCACAAAGCTAGTTGCCACACAGCTGGGCTAGTTCGACGGCACACCAAATGCAAAAAAATTCTTCAGGACTGATTGAACCCGTAACAAAGCACCTCCGTCAGCAATCAAAAGTGTCTATAAATCAAAATATTTTTGTTGAACTCGCACAAATTTCGATATCAATTACAATGGCATCAAAATGACAACAAAAAACCAGTCAAAACAAAACTAAGGAGAGGCTAAGGGCACGCGTTTCGCGCAAACGTCGGAAAACAGACAACAGAATAGTCAAAAGGTCCTATGAAGTGAGCGTCGAAGTGTTGGAAGGTGAAGTCGCGTCAGGGTTGTCGTAGATGACCACGGAAAGATCGTCGGTTTCCAACTCAACGAGTTTTGTTTCAAAACCATCCGTGGGGACAGACCGTACGGCAACAACATTTACATAGCCACTAGACAAAGTTCCCGCCACCGGGATATGAAGCTGAAATAATGAAGAGAAGGAAATTGGAATACATTCATTCATAAGCCCCTCCTATATTTCTCAACGTGACTTTTCATGTCTACAATATCAAAATATTGTAGAGGTGAAAAGTCATGCGCGTGAGGGATACAACCTTCCCGTGATATCATTACCCAGTGATTAATTTAAAGACATAGCGCCGCAAGTCGGTAAGCCCGACCTTTTATGTCACTCCTGAGATGAAAGGTGAACGGTCTGAATCAGCCGAAAAAAATTGTTTCGCCTCGTCATTTCACCAACTTCCGGGGTGTCAACAACATCGCCAAGTACTGATAGAGACACGCGCGTCCGCTGGAGAAGACGTAAAACTCGTATTTTTCCGTCTACCTGAGCGATCAAAAAATAGCAGAATACAGTCGTGTCAGGGGGCACGACGTCATCTGGGTCGTTCAAAATTCAAAATACTGAACCCTTCTAACGCAAAAGACTAAGCGTAAATGAATTACATGGAAATGCAGAGTTGAAGACCTTCAAAGTCGACAACTCGTCTTAATAAAGCTAATCAGGGCCTGTCAGCCGGTTATCGATCATAATGCAGACAGCACCATGGAAGCGGCTCACGTTTGAAGCATCGCTTCCGCTCCTTTGAATCATGCGCAATTGATTGGAAAAAGCTCATGGGCAATGTTTGCGCCACGCAGAATAAAAAGAAGACGACGACAAGCGTTGAAGGGGAGTGCCCTATCCATAAAACTCGAGTTCCAAAATCCGGTTGTTTATGCGGCTGCATAGATTTTGGTGAGCCTCGTGTGAAGAAGACCACAAAGGCTTTCTATCAGTTGCGCAAATCAAAGCGAAATGAAAGAATACAGCTTGTTTGACGGTGTTACCGAGTGTCAATAAAAAGTGCAACAAAGAGTGTCGCAAGTAGACGGGAAAGTTCTTCCTTTTAGCCCGTTGGGGCACACAATGCGGTTTCAAAAACAACGCATACAAATCGTCGGACGAAGCGCGCCTCTTCACTTGGAATTGTGGTTAGACGAGAATACGTGTACCTCGTTTTTTTCGTCAAAAAAGAGCAAAAATGCGCATCAGAGAGCGGAGTTTCGCGCATCCCCTGCTTCAAACTATGTTTTTAAAACAAATAATAAGCGTTTGTAAAATAAACATGACTCATGTTAAAAGCGAGGCGGTGATTGTATTTTTTGTAGGAATGACTGTGTCAAAAAGAACCAAGTTTGTGAAAAGATAAAGGGCATCGCGAAGTTGGCGTCATGCGCGCTGCTGTTTGTCGAGTTTCGAACGATAAGAACAATAGGTAAACATCAAATAGCGCATCTCTTCCCGACAAACAAATCGGAGATTTTTTTGTTTTCAATCATGAAATAAGCCCCTTTTTCATTACATTAAACAAACATACCTTCGAATCGAAATTGTCGACATAGTTCCGCCTTCGATCAGAGAAGTCGACGGCACCGACTTGAATGGGTGGACCGAGAAGCTTCTGAGCGGCCTCGTGACTGCCAATGATTTTAAACGCTTCCTGATAATGTGTCAGTGAACGGACGCGATACTGCATGCTCTTCTGTGCGAGGTAGAGGCCAGTAGCACCAGCAAGGAATGTCCCTGCGGCCACCTGAACCAACGTTGAAGTCTGGACCCGTTTAAGCATAGTGTTTTTGTTGCTGAACGACGCTCGCCAGCTGGTAGTGGCGGTGTGAGGGCTGGTTCAGACAACGGTCGGCATGAATCAGCTTGGCCAAATTTGATGAATACAGGCTAAAATGAGACGAAATGGGAATGTGAACGACACCATTATTTGATAGCAGGCAAAAAAAGTAGGACGGACAATGCCAGAGAAGAGTGCCACTACACACAGAAGATTGTTTTTACAAGGTTAGAGTGATGCCTAAATAAAGCGAGTTCCTGTTGTAATTTGTACGCTTCTCAAAATGTTACTACAAAGTACACATTTTAAAATAAATAAGATAATTCCCTAAGGCGGTCTGTCAAGTACACTCATAAGATACGACAGCACATAAAAATAGATACTTGCGGCGTTAAAGACGAAAAGCATAACCATATAGGGGCCCGTTTAAGTTCGTCAGAGGGCAAGTTTCAACAAACTTTACAAAGACGTCAAAACTATTTTAACCCCGACTAAATTGTATTGCAAAAAGCAAAGACAATTGAACAAACGTCGTTTCAGTCAGAGACACGGAAAACAACGTAAAAAGAGGCAGACTTGAGGAACTGCCAACTAAAACCCCTATTTTTTAACTTCAATGGAAGCGACACTCAAGGAGAATAGCCGACGGCGTGCACGCAGTTGGACACTCCGAAAAGCAAAGAAATCAACAGTTGAAAATCAAGCCGAACATCACACACGCTAGCAACATGCGCCAGTGTCGAAAAATCGTCTCGTGATATTTATATATTATTTTTTTGAACAACAGACATTTAAGGAATAAGCTGAGCTATTTTGAAAACAAAACTGGCAAGTATGTAGTGGCAAGCTTCAAGAGGCAAAAAATGTGACACGCATGTCAAACCACGTAGAAAAAAGGGAGCTTTGGAACACAAGGAAGACACAAGAGAGGGATGAGGACATGTTGCCTTTGTTGGTCGTCGGTTTCGGGGAATAATAAACGAAGGGAGGCTTGAACTAATTATCCACATGGCCAGAGGAAAACAAGCTTCAGAACTAGCCAGATCGCGCAATCGCGGTGGGACCTGCTCGGTGGCGTTCGGGAACAGCACACTTGCGTTCCTATATCCGAGCACGTTTTGCAGTTTTCCTATTCGTATTTTGCTAATCAAAACCTTATAATTATACCTTTTTCTCCCTTACAACCTTCCAGAGACCGAGCCGGCTGTGTTAGCCTGGTTGTGGATGCATGATAGATGCTTTTTCATAGGAAAATTGGACGTTTTGATAATATTTGTTCCCCTGTGCCCGGCGGCGTCGTTTATATATATTTTTCGTGAAGGCTTACATTATTTCATCTCTTTTCCGTCTCATCCTTACCGATTTATGTTTCAGCACGTCATGTATACCGTGAAGAGCGTCGCTCAGGACAATGTCGTCCCAAAGGAGATCATGTACAAGCTGCGAGGCCCCAACTTTGACGACGGCCAGTCCACCAGTGCTGGCGGCCCTGTCGTTAAGGAAAACTTGGATGCCGCTCTCAAAAAGTCCTTGCTCTTAATAGATGATCTTGCCAAGTCCATCAAGGCTCTCACGCTTGAAGAAAGGTCGAAGATTTCTGGTATCGCCAAATCAACGAAGAAACCCGCTGCCGCCAGCAAAGCCAATGCTAACAAGGCTCCCAAGAAAGTCGTTGTTGGTCCATACTTCCAGAAGGCAGTCAAGAAGGAGCTCAATTATACTTTGGAGAACAGTCTATCCCGTGCTAATGCTCAGTACGATTTTATTGTGATCAGCCTTCCGGCCCATGACGACAAGGTTGTTATCAGGGTTGGCGAACTATTCAAGCCGCTCGTCAACGAGATACTGGCTACCAAGCCACTTCCCGCCGGCTTGAAGATTGAGTCAGCCTCTGGATCTGGTAAGTGTTGTTGAATTGTCAATTATATTTGTATGCTTATCATATTTGGTTATAGAGCTATCCATCGCCGGCCGCAACTTCGGCCCTGCCCAAGTTCTTGAGATCCTTGGCGCGCTTCTTGGCTTGCACGACCCTGATAACGTCCAGTTCTACGGTGCCAACCGCTGGCTCGATGAAGCTGTGAGCGTCATCAAAGGCGAGAAGTCCGTCGATTCCCTCGTTCGCAGCGGTAACGTGCATCTTGGTCCCAATGACCTCTTCACTGGTGTCAACCAAGTAACGTTGGCTGATATTGTCGTCTACCAGGTTATCCGTGACGTTAACGCCGTTCCCAGCAATTCTGAGCTCTTTGTTGAACGTGTTAAGAATGCCTTGTCTACTGCCTAGTTTAAACTATTGTTGTTAACTAAGTTCCATCGGTGTGAGTAAAGTGAAGTTCATTTATGATAGCATTGTATGAAGTCGACTGAATTGAGGTTATATACCTTCTGAAATACCTGATATAAAAGTCAAAAGGACCTTTATAAAGTAATCTTGGTTTCAGTCAGCCACCAAACATGCCTTTCATGCGGGGGCCGATGCCGCTTCGGCGGACGTTCTTCTATCTCCAGCAGGGCAAGGTTATCTTCAGAGATGACGTCGCTGTCTTGTGCCTCGGGTATCATGGCCGTCCTCGTCCGGAGCAACAAGGTGCACGTGAATTCATCTTCTGGAACTGGGCCCAGCTTCAGTACAAAAATCCCGAGATTCAGTTGATCAAAAAGAAGGACTTTGTTGTTACGCCCTTTGCTATGGCTATTTTACGTAAGTTTGCTTCACGCTTAACATTTAAAAATGTATTAGCCTATTCTTATTACAGGTGACGGTCGTGAAGTTCTCTTCGATCTCGAAAACAAGTCCCGCACCGAGATTGAGGAAACCCTGCAAAACACATTGGGCAAGACTCCGCTCGTTCGTCGCCGTGAATTCCTGGAACGGATGCAGGACCACAATCCCGCCGAGTTCGGTACCAACTGCTCTCGACAGTGCCTCTGCGAGGTCCAAGGCCAGCAGTCCTGCACGTCTCTTCTCCACGCTCCGCAATACATGAAAGGCAAATGGAGATGGAATCACAACCTTATTTGATTTTCTTCTCTTTAGTTTTTATTTCTTGTTATGGTTAGTCCTTAGCACAATAATAAACCGTTTTTGCGACTTATGTAAAGTAATATACACGTAATTGGGTTAAAACATGTCATCGTCTTCTTCTTCGATTTCTTCGGGGTGGTTTTTATAGTAACTTTCGGCACAGCTTTCAATGTGGACAGGCATCTTATTCAGGCGAATGTCCTTGTTACAGTACCAGCAATGTTCCATTGGCAATTCCTTCGCAGCAGTTTTCGGGAAAACAATTTTCTTTTTACCTTTACAGACTTGCTTCTTGTGCATCCGAAACTTCTGTAGAACACTCGCCCATTCAGAGCTGTACCACCAGACTGCATTGGTAAGAATATCGTTAGTAATCCTCTTTGCGGTATCTGAAACAAACCAATATTATTAGAATTAGTATAAACTGTAAAACTACCTTGGATGAACTGCTGTCGTTGTTCGGGGGTATAAATAATCGTCTCAGATTTGCAGTTTCCCGCGTTTTCGGTTGTTTTGAGGGTATTCTCCTTGGCCTCGAGCCTTGAGGAACCGTCCACAGGAGTGTTTTCATCGACCGGTAAAGATTCTGAGAATGTTTCATGGTAGGACGTGTTCATATTGACAAAACAACCAAGTTGAGGGAAGAAACCCGAAGACGCGCAAAAACTTGGGTAAAAAACAGCATTTAGATGTGACATTTTGAGACTTTGCGTTGAGAACGCTTAGCCAAAGTAAGCTTATTTGAATTACTTGAATTTCAGTTTTTATTTGGAGTACGGTTAAAAGAAGAATGGTACGCACTTTAGAAATGGCATCTTACTGATAACCTTTTGCTGATTTGCTTACATAAAGTTGGTTTTTTCTGTTTAACTGTAGCATCATTTTCTGAACCAACTAACAAAAGAATGCGAACAATGTGCGCGGGTGAACGGTCTCGGCTTTCCAGAATGTCCGAGAAACCTTTCCGGAAATATAAACTGGTTGTAGTTCAATAAATGTTCCTTATGCTTTCAATTTGAATGATTACCGTTGTTCCAAAAAGTTAAAAATATCATTCTGAGTTCATAATCACATACATTTAGCAGACCTTTTACGAATACAAGCTAATTACAGTTTGTACCCCATAATTTGCGTTGGGAACGATACTCAATGTTGATTACGGCTAGTGTGAGCCTTCGTTGCGTTTCTCATTTCCGTATGTTTCACATTATTGTCACCTTGGGAGGCCCTCCGGCAAAGTGTGGCACATTCTGGAACTTCCGCCACAAACCTGGGTTTAATTTGCTTTTAAAAGCGCCCTAACGCCATTTGCATCAATTGGTGCCAAGTTTAGCCCCGTCTGTGGGCCATACTCATTTGTTCGCATCTGTTATCGGGCACAATCTAACGTATACAATTCTAAACTTGATGCGTGCTAGCCAGTACTTTGCCAAAGCCGGCGTTCGGAACTCTAAAAAAACGTTGTTTGTCATACTGTGTGGTCATTGTGCCGCGCATATGTTCGTTCATCTGGTGGGCTCAATGTGGGGTTTTTCGAATAATTGTGGATAATCTTCCCAGGAGAGGGAGGGTCACGACGGACCTAACCCTCTCTCACTTCATCGCGGTTTTGTTTTCGTGACGGCAGACGGTCTGTGCCGACTGCAACGCCAACAGCGGACACTGTCGCTCATCCTCGCCGACACGGGCTCCGGTGTTGCGAAAGGCACAGTACGCGTCCTCATTCACAAACTGCGTCTACCTTCTTATGCGCAGATAGTCGTAAATTCTGGAAACAAACGTTTCCTGCCGTAAAACTTTTGATTTCCTATTTTGAGACCTTTTAAGTAGTGCATTCGATGTTTAGCTCTAGGCTGTAATGTTTGGATGCATTAGTTGACGTAATAACAGGGTTTTCCCTCAGAGCAGAAACTTCCGTAGCATTGAACGAATGGATATTCCGGTGACATTCGACTGTCACTAAGGGCGTTATGAATTCATTCAATCCTTTCCACTTTGCTTCAAACATTATGAAAACGTGTCAATTCAAGTACTTTCCGCGTGAAAAGTCCCGAATATTTGTTGTTCAAACAAGTGTCCGTTTCGCACACCTTGACGTACGCCAAAGTGGTTGCCGCAGGGGCAGTACTAAATTTAGCCTGAAACGCCGTTCACTTTGCACGTTCTTAAGTCACAGCATGTGAGCGCGAAGGAGAAAGATTAAGTTCGGTTAGGTCGTGCGTAATGGACAAACATATCCCCACCAGCGCAACCTATGTATCGTGGTGGATGCCTGCCTCTGAAGAGGTTATCGCCATGGTTGCGGTGAGCTTCTCGTGTCCGCGAGATCCGTCCCCGCCCTCATCCACTTCACACAAACATCCGCAGTCCATTTGGGCGTACTGTGTCCAGCAGAGGGACCGGCAATTGCTCGACGTTGGCCGCCTGCCAAGAAAACACTCCTCGAGGTCAGCCTGCTCCGGTGTATTCAAGTGCCGTCGCTGCTCCCCTGGTCAGTGAATACGGTTTTTGCCTGTATGGTTGACAGTAGGAAACCACCGCGTTGGACAGGCGCGCAGTCGCCTGCACGACACAACAACAAACCTCAACCTCGCTTGGAACTGCACTAGCAGGGGCGGGGTACGGTTGCGCCCGCGCTTGAACGGCACGAGTTTTTCCGAGGAACTCACATTGCTGTGACGATTTTGCGCATAGGCTTGGCCGATGTTATTTGCTTCGATGGCTGCTGGTCGTGTTGGCCGCAGTCGGATTTCCTCGCATCCATCGCGCTTTTGGGGGGATAATGGTTGCATTGGCGCGCGTTTTGCTTATTTTATGGCGTGCTTTAGTGTCGTGCCAGAGTGCCAGCTAATGGTTTATTCTTTCAGATTTGACTTGTAACCCCACACATCTATCACAAAATGGCTGAGAAGGTTGAATCCGCCGAACAGGTCCCCCTGAAGTCCGATACCGACGCCTCTGAGACCGCTCCCGTCGAAGGCGGTGATGTTGAAGCTGGCAAGGCAGAGGAGGTCCCCGAGAAGAAGAAGAAGACTTTCGCTTTCTGGAAGAAGGTATGTGCCTCGTCCGTAATGCTCTTTTCATCTTGGTGTTTAGAACAAGAACGTCGAAGCTACTGATGAGACCCCCATCGTCGAGTCCAAGGAAGAAGGCGAACCTAAGCCTAAGAAGTGCTGGTGGACCCGAAAGACCTCCGAGAAGGTCGAAAAGGAAGGCGAACCCAGCTTCGGCTTTGACACCCTTCACCGTGATGAAAAGAACTTGCAAACGGCTATCGATTTGGGCTTCTCTGACATCTTTGGCGAACCTGATGCAGTCCGCAGCTTCAACGGTGTCTGGAAGTCGTCTAACACGCTCTACAACTTCGTCCGCAATGTCGTCTACAAGGTCCTGTCACTCATCATTGCTCTTCCCTTTGCCATCCTCTACGGTATTGCTATGGGAGTTCTGAGTGCCGCCGGCGTTTTCATCGTTGTACCTATTGCTACGCTTCTCACTATTCCGATTGGATGGCTTTTCAAGGTACGTTTTGGTCCTTCCGCTCCGCCGCACCCTTGATCCCTCAAAATTGAGGGTGACATTCGGACCTGCTAATTTGCGCGCGCCCGCCGACCACTGAAGTTGCAAATCCGAAAGGATTACCCTGTTCATAATCTATGCGTATTCTTTTTAGGCCTGGCAATTCACTATTGGCAACGTCTTTGATCCTATCTTCAAGTCCGCTGGCCAACTCCTCTCCGGAATCGCAGTCCGGAAATACGGTATCAACACTGAAATCACCCAGCCCATTACTGCGTGAATTCACACCCTCGATGGCCCTCACCTGAATTGTCGTAAATCATTCCACTTATAATTTGTTCTTGTTTAAATTTTACTGTTCAACTTGACATGTATGTATGAACTACGTGAATAAAGGACAAATTTACACCTCCAACAAAAGCTCAATCTTGAAAAAAGTACAACAGGTGCATCGCCTTCCTTCCTCGAAAAAAAACCACACATCTCTCCGATGCCGAAAAGCCGCAAACGATGTAGCCAAAATTCTTACCAAAACTACGAGGTATCTCCGGCGTTCAGATTCCAAAATGAGCACCAAACTGAAGTTGTGATAACTAAAAGGCCTATGCATTTTTGTTTTTTAGTTCTTCTCATACGGAACAAAAAAGTAAACCAAATCCATCGACGATTAAGGACACTTGCTAAACGGGTAGTCCATTAACCCGAGACAGTCGCATTCACCGATGTGGAGGTGGCGTTGGTTGTCGCATATATCACCCCGTTCAAAGGCATGCGAGTCGGACTGCGAGGATGGTCCCCGTCCTGAACTTTGGGTCAAACAGTTTAGTAGACTGCAGACACGTAAAGACGCTGACCATCACTCTCGCCGTCGTCACGTCTCACGCGCGGGCACCGGTCTCGCATTTTGACAACGAAAGCCCTGGACACGTGCAATGTTGCGCATGCGTTGTGGCCAGGTTCGCATTTTGCAGGCATGACAACTACCATAGTCATCCAAAGTATGTTTCATTTATTCCCATTCTTCAATCCTCTTGGACGATAGGGTCCTCATATACAAACAGTCAACAATCATACAGTAT